>JAJMKX010000256.1:0-187087 GCA_030569435.1 Metschnikowia koreensis | reverse complement strand
GATTATTCGATTTAGGCCATTTATATTCAAATATAAGAACCAATAGGTTTCCACTTCATTCCCTTAGTAACCCGTTCCCAAAAACCTGGATTTCCCCACACTTTGCCCCCAAGATGTCTGAACTTCATTATCAAAATGTGCTCCCACCCTACCGTTCGCTTGTCAATCCAAATATCACGTATGACTACCAAACACATCGCGTGATCCATCTCTCGCCGCTGGATATTAAAAAGATTATTTCTCGGTTTCAGTCGATTCAGCTGCAAAAACCCAAATCCGCCTTGCAAATGAAATATCGCAGTTTGCTTTCTGATGTTTCGATGAAGGCACAGATCCTTAATAGAAAGGTACTGAATTTAAAAAATGGAAGCCAAATAAGATTTGCTGCTCCATCCAACACGGCATCAACCTGCAGAAATTTCAAGGACCTTCCTTTTGAAATTCAGGTTCTTGTCTTCTCATATGTGGACGACGCGGATTCGTACAAGAACTGCTTATACACGAGCAAAAAATTTTACGAACTTGCCAAACCTCTATTGTTTAAAAGCGTTTCATTCACATCAACCTACCGCTTTGCCCAATTCGTTACTTGCATAAGGAATGATAAAGCACTTGGGTATTTTGTGATGAACGTGGATCTATCCAAGCTTCGACCAGGCAATTACGATGTGGATGAAGATTTTGTCAACTCCTTGGAAAGTTCACCGCACAATACTGATGATGCGGGTGTATATCTCTCTCAAGTATTGGCTGGTTGGCGGGACTGGAAGTTCAAAAATAATCCACATGCATTACACCCAGTCGCTATCCCGCTATCCAAATCGCACATTAACACCACGTCACCCGTGATTAGCACCAACGCATCTAAGCGCATCAAACTTACAAAGTATTTTAAGCGAAGAAGATCTCAGACAAACGTCACCATACAAAATCCGACACCCTCGCCCTCGGAAATCACTACGACTCAGCCAAATGCTAGCGGAAATTCAACGCATCCAAGAATCAACCGGTTTCTACTGAATTATGTCTCAGCAAAAGATCTTCCGATGGGTTACATACTTCACTTGATCAACATTTGCCCAAATCTTAAATCCTTGAACCTAGAAAATGTTTCAATTTCGGCAGACTACCGTGTGAAGCAAGCCTTTCAATCTCGCTACCAAACATATGACCTCGTGAATAATTTGCCAAAGGGTATGCTGACGATCATTGATTCAATTGCTCCCTCCATTCAGTTCGAAAAGCAATATCTTGAAAGATCTGGATTTAGAGTTGGATTTCCAGATATATCGTCCTCCGCTTCTTCTTTATTTTCATTCAACGCATTTTCGAGCCAGAAACCTAAATACAACAGCTTACTTCCACCCTTGAATATTGTCACACCAGATCTTCATTATGCCAAGAAAGGGGATGGTCAGGTATTCTTGAGCGATTTGAGTTTGAAATCCGTCAATACTTCACATTTGGAAATTATCGATCACAGCGAGATTTTCCACAGATTGCAAAAAAGAAAAACAAGTTTGTGCTATCTCAACATGTCTTCAATGATTTGGATAAATCTTAAACTCGTGAGGGAGTTTTTAATAGAAATACTCGCACAGGATCTCTCAAAAGAAATAATTGGAGGGAAAGAAATTTTCACCTTAAAAGGCAAGACTTTTGAAGTTGGTCAGTCCATTACAGAGGGTGCCTCGCGCAACGTATCTCGCTCATCATCAGGTCTCGTGATAGACTTGAGAAACTCCGGCATGATAAAAAATTTGCCATGGGCTAAAATCATGGATACAGAACTTAGGAGTGGCCAGGAAATTATTTACCGCATCATCAATGACGAGTTGGTTAGCGAAGCGCATGAAAATATCATTCGAGAAAGAAATAGAAGAGGTAGGATAGCAGAAAACTACTTCTTCTAGCTTATCTGTTAGAAAAGGATATATTTAACAATGGCATAGCGGGAAGACACTGATTTCACAGTGGAGTGGAGAGAAAAGAAGTAAAAAGAAAAAAACGCGGAAGAAATTAAAAAAAAAAAATACGCAGGTAGCAGAAATATAGAGCGATGTCCCAACATTCAGGTCATCACCGTTTCATGGATCAGCACTTGCTCCGAAGAGCCGGCGACCTCCAACGGCAATGGTTTTAGAGTTGGTGTCACAAACATAGTTGATCTCAATCTGGAATACCTCCCCGCAGCTACTGACTAGGCTCGAGTGTTAATGCCTTAGCGTCAGCAGGACGAGAAAATATCCGTGGTGAGAAAGAATGTGAGTATTAGAGGCAGAAAATTTTCTTAAATAGTTCAGGAGCTGCGAATCGCGTTTAAGTCTTTGTCTGCACACGACCAAAATATCGACCACACTAGAAGGAAAAGGTTTGAGCTAGGGTTAATTGACATTGCTTTATTGGTACCGTATGTCCTACTTATCAGAGTTTTGAGACTCAAATTATCCTTCAGAGTTGTAGATGGGAAGCATACCAAGCATATGACACGAAAATGGACCATTTTACGTTACACTTCGTCGTATTTTGCCGGCTTATTTTGATCTCTTATCGAATTAAAATGACAGAAATTCGGAGTAGAAGTGATAATAAATTTAGCATTAAAAGTACCACAAAAATAATTAAAAGTAAGACAATAAAAGATGTCCAAAATACGGAATGCCATCCATAAGATTTCGATAGCCTACCATTAAACCACGCACCCGTGCATCCGCAGGTCTGCACGATCACCCAGCCTCAAATCCAAGTCCCAACCTTCCTGACTTCTTCCGACCCTAACCGGAACCCGAGCCCCGAAAAATCATGTCTGATCTTTCGTCGCAATTGTCTGCGTTCAAAAACCGCATCAGGGCAGGACCCTCGGTTGCTGTAAGAAGAGCTGTGACTCCCAAACCCGTTACCAAACCAGTGGCCGAGGAGCCTCTGCATAAGCGAAATGGCGATAGTCAAGATAACAGCAGCCAGGAGGCCAAACGTCAAAAACAAGAGATTTTGGAAGGTGTTTCCGGGGCACATCTCTCGACTCGACTCCACTTAGCTGTGGAGTACATCAAACAACAGGATACGCCTATTTCCGTGCGAAAATTAGAAGGGTATCTTTCGTTTGACATCACACACACATTGCTCCCGCTTTTGAAAGAAATTGATCGGATTAAGTATGACCCGGACGCAAATACTTTGGAGTATATGTCCTTACACAACATTCGCACTTCTGATGATTTGCTCAATTTCTTACGCCTGCAACCCACTTTCAAAGGCACTTCAGTAAAAGAACTCAAGGATGGATGGTCTGGGTGTTTAGACGCGATCACAAAGCTCGAGGAGGAGAGCAAGGTTCTAGTTTTACGTAACAAAAAAGAAAATGCCCCGCGCTTGGTTTGGGCAAACCTTGGAGGAGAAATTGGCAATATTGATCAGGAGTTTGTGGACCTGTGGAATAAAATCAAAGTGCCTGATAGAGACAGTTTGTATCAGGTCTTAGTTGATAACTCGCTTAAACCCACCGGTGTGGATCCTCATGAAATGAAGAAGAAACCACAGCAACAAGAGCGTAAGCAGAAAAAGGCCAGAAGGGGAAAGATCACCAACACTCATATGAAGGGAATCTTAAAGGACTATTCTCAATTGGTATGATTTTTCGGACCTCAAAATTATGCATTTCATTTTGTTTCAAGGAGATATATGGTGATGGTGATCTAGAATTCTTCTCTTGGTTCGAATATTGTGATTCTATTCTGTTTCGATAGAAATCTATCCGCTCAATATAAGTAGGCGGATTTCTGAATACCGTTTTGTCTATTGCTTGCATGAGCAGGGAGCAATTAACGTCTCGTTTTGTATTTTTCTTCTCTACTGGGGGGATATGTGGAATATTCATATACAGCTACACTGGTTTGATGTGCTAAGTAAAGTCAGTCTTATGATTTTTGAAACACATAGAGTAAAATAAAAAGAGATAAGAAAAGTTTAATAACACAGTTCGTTTCATGACATCTTTTCGAGATACTCCAAGTAGTAAATTATTCCAAAAAACCATTGAAAGTTTGATTTCTTTTTGCAACAAAAAATCAACGACTTTCTTTGATGATTTCAAAATATTGTATCAGAACCAGTAATTTATTCTTTAGAAGCAGGAGGTTTTTTTGAACTGTAATTGTTCTGCTCAACAGCTGCGGACTCATCAATCTTCGCTTGAATGATATCTTGAAAATGATATATTTCATCTAACAATGCCTTAGACTTCCCGGACATAAAACTTGTATCCTCTTTTCCTATTATTTTTGCAATTTCGTCTAGTAACAATGAGGGGTCAAGTTTCAATAATTGAAGAACGTTGAAACTCACAGACTTTTGTAAAGCATAGAAGTGACTTGCATACTCTTCATCTTTCAGTTTTTCACTCAAAGAAAGCTCTTTGAGAGTTTGGCAATCCTTCTCAAAGCTTTTCGTAATTGATTTTATGACTTTCGTTCCACTCTCATATACTTCTCGTAATTTTTGTTGAATTTCTTCCCAGCCATCCTCAGAGTTTTGGAACTCAAGCTCAATAGAATTGTTTCTTGTTTCCACACCAATAATTCCGATTTGACCGTCCTCTAATTGATCCGTAATTGGGTCACCACCATTTTGTTGTGCTGCTTCTTCCGCTAAAGAAACGAGGTCCAAAGTCAGCAATGAATGTTGTCGTCTTTTCAAAGTTGAGTCTTGAGTTTTGGATTCTCCTAATCTTTCTATTTCTTTAAGGAAAGAATCAAATAAACTGGTTGAGTATACTGAAACTGCAAAGAAGAGACAAAAAATAAAAGATTTATTCGACTTCATATTTGCGGCGAATGAAATTCACCCAACCAAAAATGGGGGAAGGGGCAAACTTATAAACCTTTTTTTACTTTTTACATAAATTAGTGAAACTTTCTAAAATAGACAATGGCATTTTGGAATTTATAAGTACCAATCAAATATTCAAAATTCTTGCTTGTTCCAACAAAGAGAGACGTTCTTTCTCGAACAAGCAATCACTTCTTGTTTATCTGAAACCAATGCCCATGTAGGAACCCCAGTATGAACGAGTATAATCAAGCTATTTCTGTGGGAATTGAGCATGAGAAACCACGACCATATTTCTAAAAGATATACTTTTTCTGCACTTTAGACTCAATTTTGCTGGGTTTAAACTAAGATTTCCACATTTTAGGTTGAGGCAACATACTCCGCATTCCCTTGGTGCGGAGCTAATAGCATACAATGAATATCGCCTGATCTGGATTGAATGATACAACAATAGTTAGAGAGTCTATAAATGACTTGTTCTTAAATTTCTGCTTCTGTTTCTATTACGCAAATTACAAGGATAAAAGTGAATTAAAATATCAAGAAAAATGTTTCCTTGTTTTATGTTTTCCCGTGCCAAACCCCTTGTTCGTGAGACGCGTAATTTTTCATTGAACAACAAAGTTCATTTCAATCAAAATGAAATCCTTTTTGCGAATACAAGGAAGCGGAAAGATTTGCTTCATAGTAACAAGAAAAGTGAGTGTGAAGGAAGAAAGGAAAAATGGACTGGCCAAAAGTGATCGGAAATTTAAACAATCAAAGAATGTCCAACATTCAGTTCACAGCTTCAAAAAGAAAAAAAAAAAAAAAAAGAAGAAGGTGTCACTTAAGATTCAAGTGTAAATATATTGAGATGAAGGAAAAAATACGGGTGCAAATTCAAGGAATTTAAAGGTGCTTGGTGTAAGCCCATTGCATGAGTCTCTCCGGGCTCCCTTAGATCGAGGGTGTGCATATGGGCACGAGGCCACGAATTCCCAAAAGAAAAAAAAAAATAGACGCCGCTAATTCACTTGGCATTACACACACTTAGAAACCAATCATGTCTGGTATGTACCCTTTTGCCCAAATATGAAATGCCAACCGAAGTGTTTCAGTTGTAGGTGAATTTTTTTTGTGTTAGCTGGCGTTTTTTTCTTCATGAACATCGAGATCTTGAGAATCTAAGATTCGTTAAGCTTCCTTCACAAATCAGCCATAAGAATGGAAAAGAGATGACTGCCGATTCAAGGAAAGAAAATTCATTTTAGGATACCGGTTCAAAATTTCGACTCTAAAACAAAATTTGGCGCCAGACTCTCACGATATTTCTTGATTATCTCTCAACATCTTGCGATTAAGCACTAAGCTTCGGCTTACTGTGTGTTTCTCTCTCCCTTTGTTAAATTTACTAACCTTTAGTCGATTTCAATACCGTTGCCACCGAATTCTGCAACTTTTACTACCAACAGTTTGACCAGGACAGAAACCAGTTGGGCAACTTGTACAGAGACCAATCGATGTTGACCTTCGAGACTGCTCAACTTCAGGGTGCAAAAGACATCGTTGAGAAGTTGGTTTCCTTGCCATTCCAAAAGGTCGTGCACAGAATTTCTACCTTGGATGCTCAGCCAGCCTCTGCCAACGGTGACATTTTGGTAATGGTCACTGGTGAGTTGCTCATTGACGAGGAGCAAAACGCCCAACGTTACTCTCAAGTATTCCACTTGATTCCAGATGGAAACTCTTACTACGTGTTCAACGATATCTTCAGATTGAACTACTCGTAAGCTAGCGTGGTGCTGACCGCCTTTTTATAGCATAATGTATGTTGCTTTGTACTTGAACATATAGGCTTTATGTATTAAGAAGAACTTGGTAATTTGAATAAAACTTTCGTACTCACGAATTTTTTCTAGATCAAATAATCATTGGGCCCACAAGAACCCTAGTGTGTAATTTGTATCCAATGTAAAAATAAACGCTTCGGTGCGTATTTCTGGGGAAATCACGTGCAGTACAGTTTAGGGGCTCACAGCAGCCAGGCCTACTTACCCCTTCCGTCGTGATCTCTTTCACAAAACTTTCTAATTCTCCCCCCTTTGCTTTGATACTCAATGCTGGAATCAAATTCGCCAAATATTCCTGCCAGACCGGTAATCTCGAAGCTGGGATCAGAACATGCAGCCTCGATTCCAGTGATTCCAGAAAGACCACGTAAACAGACCAAGTACCCAAGAAATTCTGAAGCAAAACATGATTCGAAGGAATCCACAAAGATTAATCTGGGCTCCGAAGTCGATAACGGTAGTGGAGAAACTGGGATAATCGGAATTAGTGAGACTGAGTCTTCCAAAAATGAAGATTTTGCTGGAGATTCTGAAGTGTCAAACAGTGCCGATATTTTGCTGGAGATCGTTTCGGAATTGGCAAAAGATTCATCAACTGAAGAAAAGCCCGAAAGTCAATTTTCGCAGGAACACTTGCCTAAATCTTTATTTGAGACAAAAGGCATCGAAGGTTCTGAATTACCCCGTGCTGTCATTGATTCTTCTAACGTCCCTACCACTGAAAAGATAGCAAATGGAAAGAAAACAGCAGAATTAGGAAATTTGCCTGATTTACACGCTCCAGAAGACAGAGCAAATGAGACGAAGAAAAATAAAGAACTTGTCACAAGGATCTTCAATGATTCTGCTACACCCGCAGAAAATAAAAGTGTCCCCGTCGTACCTACAAGACCTAGAAAATCGGATAAGACGGATTCCGCAAAAGCTCAATTGAGTCCAGTAAGCAATTCTGAAATAGAGAATGTGAATTCATGTGCTACTACGACCGATCCTTCGATTCCCAGCGATGAAAATATGAAAGCATCTATATCCTCCACTTCACAATTCACCACTGACCATGCTTCAGAAGTTACCCCTGAATCAGCACAAAATGCAACAAGTTCTGAAAGTGTGGAAAAAGAAACTGAACTTACTAAAGTCCCTGATACGGCGTGTTCTTTAAAAAATAGAACCGACGATGAAACGAAACAATCGGATGAAGTAACCCTTATCGAAGACAAAAATGCAGCGCAAACAAATGTGGAGATATCCTTCCAACCAGTAATACCTAAAAGACCAACAAGGCCTTTGAGGCAAAAACAAGATGTAGTTGCTGATGAAACTGCGGCGAGAGATGATACGGAATCAAGCACAGTGTCACCTAAGAAGGCGCCTCCTCCAAAACCCAAAAAACTTTCCTCTAAAATCGCAGCTTTCCAGCAAATGTTTAATCAAACCCCTCTCGAGCACACCTTTCTAAAACCCTCACCAGCCGAACGTGGGAAATTATCATCAAATCAGACAGATTTTGCCTCAAACTTAGAAAGTATGATGGGTCGGGGACTCCCTCTACCAGGAATGGCGAATCCAGACATGCCCCAAAAATCACCTACATCAGAAAATCTCAACGATGCAGACACCGTGATTAGTACCGAAATGACCACAACTGCAAACATTCCTAGAAGAGCTCGCGGTCCACGAGGAAAGAGGCTACCAAAGCTGATTCAGGAAACGAAAATTGAGGTCAAGCCTAGATTCCAAATTTCAGTTTCAGAAGTTTGGGAAGTCAAATTTAACAAATCATCTATATCGCAAGTTCTACCAGCAAACACCGAACTCCATGAGAATATCGTTGAAGAAGAACACGACGGCCAATTGAGTGAGGCCTCATCGGCAAAGAAGTACGGGAGTGAAAATGAAGCAGACTTTGATTCAAAAGAAAAATTTAAATCCAAAATCGATATTGCTTCAACCTCAGATATAAATGAAGCAAAACCCGAGAAGTTAGTTGACGATCTAGAGGTAGAGACAGTGCGCAAAAATACTGTGTTGGAAGAAAAGCCGACTATCTATCAGCCAGCAGAGAAAGTCGAATTGAGAAAAGAGGAGACTGAAACTTCATCTGCCAAAGAAACCGTCGCAGAGCTTGAGGAGGAAAAACACCCAGATGATACTTCTCTAGAGAAGGGATTTCCTGACAAGATACTTCCAGGGGAAAGCTCATCCGAGGACAGGTTTCCAGAGGTGGAAAATCCGGCAAAGGATCGTCATCTCAGCGAATTGGAAAACACCCAGGTAGACTCGAAAGACGCAGGTTTTGCTGATACCAAGCCGGGTATGAAGTTTTCTATTCGCACTGAATTGCCAAAAGACGCGTTGGATACACCATTGTGCCCCAAAGATGCAGATACCCATGAGAGCGAGTCATAAGTAAATTTAGGTCAAAAACAAATATAGGGGCTGAGTTGATCATCTGTTATCGTACCGAGGAACGTAGTTATATGAAATCCCCAGAGAATCTTCTGCGTTTGGTTCCTTCCCATCAAACCTTTTCTCGGAATCTGATACCTTCGAGCGAACAGAAACCTTCGGACTTCTATTTTCTGCCAAGTCTTGAGCCAAAACATTCGGTTGTTCTGTCACACTTTTCTCCTCATCTAGGCTGCTCTGTTCTGCCAATAACTTGGCACGAAGGGCAGCAACTCTCTTGTCAATCTCCAGATCCGACAACTCGTCATCCTCAAGGGATTCGCGAAGTTCCATACATTTAACTTCAATTTTCCGTTTTTTGTCGTGATTTCGAACTTCACCGCCCGCATTTCTTCTGGCCTCGACCATTTTTGCCTTAATTAATCTACGGTGTTCGTCCGCAGCCTCGCGTTTTCGTTTTTCTCTGATTCCTTCATTCTTCTTGACAGCAACGTTTTTCTGAACGTGGCCTGAAGTACCAGATCCACGAGGCGTTTGTAATCCTATACCGTTAAACATATTGGGAAAAAGTTAGAATGTCTGTAAAAAATGGGTGAATTAGATTAAGAAGTAAGAGATGAGGTTTTACAAGCTAAATGCGACAGTGTGCGCGATGTGGGGTCCTTCTCGCGGCCCCATATTCGAAACGACCAACTTTCACCGATAAACAACGTAGGTGATCTAGTACTTGTATATGAATCTACTGGTTTGAGAGATCAAAAAAAAAGCAGTTAAATATATGCACTATTTATAGTTAAAGCATATCACATAATCCGAGTGTTTTTGTTGATTTCAATATTCGTCTTCATCGGAATTTAGTTGCTGAAATAATCGAAATGTCCAAAGTGCTCAAAAAAGTCCGTGCGCTCCCTTCCGATCCTTCTGCCAACGATGTCTTGAAAGTTGAGTACATCGAGGTAAATTTAAACAACTCACGCAAACTTATTGGCAGTATCACTTCCGCAAGCTCCGTGAGCGTGGAGGTTGTTCGAGAAACTGAAGCTGTGGTAGAAAATATGATTAGGTTACGCAATACGCGAAGTGAGCTAGCATGGCTAGATGAAATATCGGAAGATAATTAGGACACGCATGGTGTTTATGTAAACGCTGCGAAATTAATTACTACAATTGAAGAATATGTCTCCAAAGCATCTAGTTGAATGATATTTGTCGAGAAAATGTCTAAAATTGTATTTGATATTTGATGTAAACATACAATGAGACGATCACGACATAGATAATGTCCACCGATATTTACTTATCGTGAACGACTGTCGTCTTCATCATCGGTTATGATGAAGTCCAAGTCGATTTCTCCAGGGGTGTGATATTTACCTCCATCGGCCTCTGCGTCGCCACCCTTTACGGCCTCGGCAATAGTGGTTGGCTTATACTTAATGATAATGAAAGCGTTTACCACAATTATAATGGTGCCTAGGATACTGAGGAGACCAGGAACATGACCCCAGAAAACAAAGTCCCAGATCAACGCAAATACCATGTTTGAGTATATCATTAGCGAGGATTTACCGGCCTTTTCTAACTGAAGTCCAGCCGCCAAGCAGAACTGCATGAAGAACCCCGAAAACCCAATCAAGGCGAAGAGAAACCACTGCCTAAAAGTGGTGGGGATTTTGAAGCTTAGCGAAGGGATAATAATAGTGGCGAAAAAGCAAATCACACAAGTGATCAATGCAAAGTAACTTACGGATATAAGCGGATGTGCGGACTTGCCGATTTTACGGAGCAATACATAAACAGCCGAAGCTCCACAAACTCCCAATAATCCCACCGCAGTACCCAAAATTCTCAATCCACTATTGGAAGATTCTGCTGAATCCAGTTTCAGGGCCTCTGCCTCAGCTTCCAGGCCAAAAAGGAAATCTGGCTTGGCCACAAGAAGTATGCCTGCCAACGAACATATAGAGCACACCGCTTCTAAAACCGAATAGCGCTCACCCAACACAATCCATGCGAAAAATGCTGTGACCATGGGAATCAAGAAAGTAATAGTCACCGCATCGGAAAGACTCAAGTACTGTAATGAGTAGTATAGTCCAAAAACTCCTATAAAACCAAGCACACCACGCATGATAAGAAGCACTCTCTGGTTTTTGGGTCCAAATGGAGCATCCTCCACACTTTTTGTGAGTACCATGTACAAAACACAGCACACATACGTGATGGACATCCGCGCAAACAAAATTTGCACTGGGTGGATCGGGGTGTCAAAATCCGGGTCGGCTTCTAGAAGCTTACACGTGAGAATCATGATGGAGTTGAGGAATTGGGACGTTAGGAGAAGACTGACACCAAGATTCGGTGATATCACGTCCCGATAGAACAGCATAACCCTCGCTTTGATGGCTTGCATTTTGAAGAAAAGATTGCTTTACTTGCTTCAGGAATTATTGTGGCGTGGGGCAGCCAAAAACAAAAGTAAAGAAAGAGGAAATAGAATGAAATAAAAAATAAAAAAAAAAAAAAAATCACATCCTGTCCCGCAGTGAGGCAGATCTGGTAATCAGTGCGCCTACCCATCAAGGATGCGTTGATTAGTGCGTCATCTAAGTACAGGTTGCGAGGCTAATTCCAATTGAGGGCTGTGGCGTTTAGCTAATATATGATCTTGTAACGATGGTACAGAATAAAAGGATACCTAAAGCAATTGGAGAGCTTCAACTTCAAAGATCACTCGGTTAAGAAACTTAAAAATGGACACTACGCGATGACAAGGTAGGGTTACTAAACATGGAAGTTTTCGAAGGCTGGCAGGCAGCCTTGAGCGGATAAAAAACGCTGGAGGAAATGTATGTGGAAAACTTTGAACTAGAGTTTATCGCGGGCTAACTTTTACATTCAAAATATCCAAACTTTACTCATATGATCCCAGAAGAAGCGAAGAGTTCGGTCTGATGAATCGTGTAGCCATGAGCCGAAATTAGCCGGACTTGCGCCGGACTTGCGCACGCGATAAGCCGGATTCGGTAATTTGCTAGCAGCTGCAGATGAGACACATGGAGCTAACAGTAAACACAGGAATGTCTCTGTTAATTGTTCCACAAAAATGAAAGAAGCAAGGGCTATATCTCTAAAAATTCTTTTAATTGAGACGTTTAATACCTTGAAGATAGAGGTCATCTAAGAAAAACTGTATTTTACCTACAATGTGGGGAACTTGATTTGTTCGCTGTTTCATCCAGTGCGCACATTACTAAGCTCCCACAAGATACCAGCCACACCACTTAATTTCAATAGAACATCAGCCATAAGACGTCCAACACTACGGGCCTCTTTTGAGGTGAGCTACAACCACACTATCTATCTTTCTAGTGCTTTCAAGAAAAGCCCATTTTTTTTTATTATTATTTTATCTTTGCTTTATATTTAAAACGCAATGCATAGCGTGCGTGGCTCGTTATTGCTGTGTGCCTGCACAACATATTTGCTTCGATTGCTGCGGAGTTGGCCTTCACACAATGAAATGTATAAAAAAAAGCTCATTGCTGGTATTTCCACAAAGTTTGCCAAGTATTGAAAAATAATCACCATGTATCCTGTACCACTAATCGTATCTTCGAAAAAATTTACCGACAACATTGTGTTCTCAATCACCGGTTTTAAACGGTTTGGCCGCATCAGTTTTGGTGCACGTATGGCTCTTTTCCAAGTGAAAAATTCAATTGTCGTGTGGTCAGCCATTCCTTTTGGTGATGATATCAACAAGGCATTAGAGTTGCTCACAGGCAAAAAGACTGACTTCAAAGTCAGCCACCTTATTGTTCCAGACATGGAGCATACTATGGCTGCTGCCTCTTTCAAAAAGGAGTTCCCACATATGAAAATCATTGCTATGGAAGGTGTGCAATTGGGAGAAAATTTGACTCCTGATTACGTGATCACTTCTAAGCATGCTAATGAGAAAATTACTGCTTCCGCCTTGAAGGAAATTGGCGTCACTGAGCCGGAAATCTTGGAAAACTTCGAGTTCGTTTATCTTCCATCTCACGGTAATAAGGAGCTCGTCACTTATCATAAACCTTCAAAGGCTGTATTTGAGGCGGACTTGTTGTTCAACTTACGCACGGATGAGCCTTTGGAGCAGTTTAGTCCGGCCACGGGCTTTGCCTCTAATTACTTCCCATTTTCGGGTTGGTCATTTCTCGCCAGATACCTCAATCCTGATAGTACGATAGGACGCTTCTTATTCCGTCAGCTAGTCAATACGAAAGCTGCTACGGGTGGTCTTCGTGCCATTCACTCTTGGGACTTTGACACGCTTGTGATGTGTCATGGAAATGTGTTTGAAAAAGGTGGAAAGGATGCTTTTACTAAGGTGTTTCTGGACGTGTTAAATTAAGGAACTTTTTGATAGGTGGAGTTATTCGTGGGCTTCGAATATTGGTTTTTGGTGGTTTTTCGATTTTTTTTTTTTGTGTTGAAAAGTGTGAACAGTTTTGGGGGTTTGGGTGAACGTTTACTCTTGATTAGGGGGGATGGTGTTCGAAATGACCATGTATATTTATATATGGCGGTTCGGAAATTTATATTACTAGCATTGAAATAAATAATATGTACAAGAAGCGTGCAACAAGTATATATTTTTGATTTTGTAGTTTTGTTCTTGTTTATTTAAATTGCCGCAACTACTAAGGACTATAGCTCCAGGATCCGCCAAAATTCCGGCTCCGCGACATCTGCACCCCAGACGCGTCTTTCTTATGTACAAGATTTCGAAATATGCCATTCGTCCTCGGATGTACGTCGTAAATAATCGAACTCTGCAAATCCCAATAAGTAATACTCCCTGCCTCGCCAAACGTATACATTTCAAAAAACTCAAATAGAAAAAAAGCAAGTAAAAAAAAATCAGAGATGGCAGTTATCCAACCTTTTCTGGCTTCAGAGAAGGCAACCATTCCAATTGCATCGAAATTGTATGACCATCCGATTTATAAACACTACGCCAAAGTTCATGAACAGCATCTGGAAAAAAACCATATTAGTGGTAATATCGAAGAAACACTTCTGGCAAACCTCACACAAAGAACACTTGACGGCGAACAAAAGATCGGAATGAGATCACAGTCGCTTTTTATTATCGATGACTTGTTTCTCTCTGAGTTCAATGATATCGACATGCTTTTGGCCGGCCAAAGTAATCACAGTTATACTTTTTTTCACTTGGGCTCTCAACTTTCAGGTCACCCAAACATTGTTCATGGAGGGTTACTTGCAACTTTATTGGACGAGGTGACTTGCCGTCTTGCTTTTCAAAACATAAAATCGAAAAAGGGCGTCACTGCCAACTTGAACATCAATTATATCAAGCCGTGCAAAACCAATTCTTATGTCATGATCAAATGCTCCATTGTAAAAAAATCTGGCCGAAAGTGTTGGGTGCATGGTGATGTTTTTGATTTGGATTTAGAAGATACCAAGTTTGACCCGATGGAAGTAGAGTCGAAGAGCAACTTACTCACCAGCTGTGAGTGTTTAGTTATTGAGCCAAGAATGAGCATATAAAAGGGCTTAAGCGTGATGCTACTGACTTCGCACCAAATCCTCATTCACTCAGTACCTTTATCTTAAATATTTTTTCACAATGCATCAGTTCCTCTTGCTTTTTGTTGGCCAACTTCCATTTTAGCACTTTTTGCGCCAAATTGTATAGCCCTTTTAATTTCTTTTGAAGCTAATTCGAGTCCAAGACTTTCAGCTAGCCTGCGCAAGATAACCTTTCTCTCAAATTGCATCACTCTCTTCTCCCCTTTCTTGGTTTTCTGAGTACCCCATTCGAAGCTCACCTTTAGATCTGGCTTCACTTCTTTGACCACCCAGTTGATAAATGTTTGGTCCAAATATGGGTACCTTAATTCCTTGCCCCAACTTGACATTGCTCGATCATCTCGCCCGAGATTCCGTTCGTAAATCACCGTGATGTCGTGCTTCAAGGACTCTGAAAGCTCATCAAATCGTTTATCAATTTCAGCTTTGTCAGAGTCCTCGCGAAGTCCGTGAAAGATATTTTCGTGTCGAGAATAGCCACCGAAAAGCTCATCGGCTCCCAAACCCGAAAATAATACTTTTGCCTGTGACGTATATGCATCCTGCCTCATCACAAATTCCTCTTTTGACTCTCTAAATTGTGGCCAAGATAAATCCTTGATGTCTTTTTTCACCTCTAGAAGCTCGCAATTCTGGGCTCTAGTTGCAAAATAAAATGCAATTGCTATCGATAAATCCATTTCCGTGGCACAAGGGTAAATCAACGCC
This sequence comes from Metschnikowia koreensis, assembly GCA_030569435.1. Lineage (NCBI taxonomy): Eukaryota > Fungi > Ascomycota > Pichiomycetes > Serinales > Metschnikowiaceae > Metschnikowia > Metschnikowia koreensis. The sequence goes on along the minus strand of JAJMKX010000256.1, from coordinate 171,701 downwards.
CGCACTCTATTTCTATGAGCGAGCCACTCTTCATAAGAAACGTCTATCTGAACAAGCCTGAATTCCACACCTGAATCATAAAACAACTTTGTAAGCTCAAACCAAGATTGCTCACTTAGAATGCGGTCAGGGGAGTTGGCTGCTGAAAGTCCTGTGCGAGGATTGTCGAAGCCCACCGTCAACAAGTCAATGCGGCAAGATATCTTGCGGTGAACAAAATTTTGACCAATAATTGCGGCAATAACAGTACAGTCCAAACCCCCACTGAACAACACCCCTACACGTGCATCGTCAGACTGGGCATTCAAAGGATATATAGTGCTCTGTCTTTTTTCGCATGATTCTTGTAGATAAAGATGCAATTTTTGCAAAATTGATTTAGGATCTTCCTCTCCACTTTCGACTGTGGAGTCACAATTCCATTCAAATGCTTCAACTGCATATGTAGATAAATTGGCCACATAAATTTTATTTCCCTCGCATTCTATTGCTTCGATGGCCTCGTTCGGGAAAACAGATGATACAACGAGTGATTTTGGCGTCAGTTCATAAAGGAGTGAACGTTTTCCCACGGAGTCTTTACCAAAATACACGTTGTTTTCAGATAAATCTAAGAGCACATAGGCAAACTCGCCATCTAAGCGCGCGATAACTTTAGCAACTGCCTCTTTCCTGGAACCTGATCTCGAAAGCTCTTCAAATAGCTGGCCCATGATAAAACATGTATCGTTGGTTTGCAAACATTCAGAATTATAGAGCTCTCCGTTAAATTGTAAAATCCAGTCTTCTTGCAAACATGGCTGTTTTGTGAATGGTTGTCGGAGAGAAAGCACTGAGGAAAGAAGCTGAAAATGATTTTCATCATGAGAAAAATTTATAAGCTTTGCATAATCTGGTCCCCTGGCCAAAACAGAACGAAGCGATTCAAGTGGACCCTGTTTTACATCTGCTCTTAGGTTTAAATCTCCCGTGGCAGAACGTGCATCCCCAACGCTTGCCATCTCGAATTCAATAAGCTGTACTTTTTCCCTATTTTGCAGCTTGTGTTGTGTATTTTTATAAATATGGAGTTGTTCCTGTAATTCTCGAAGACGACCTACACTAGTGAGTTTGTGTTTGTCGTCCTCTGACAAAACCGAATCACGAGCCAAGTCTTCGGCGATGAGATTCTCGATGACTTGTGCCGAAAGTTCAACCTCCCTCATTTCGGCAATTCCATTCGAGTATTCAATAGATTTTGATTCTTCGGGAATCCATTTCGGAATTGCTAAATCGTATCTTGATACGCAAAACGAAATACCACACATTTGGCGTATCGAACTTCGAAATATTTTCAGGGCCTTCGGGCCAGCTTTTTGGCCTGCGCGTAGGAACAGTCAATTTGGCCCCGGATATAACGAAAAGAGGGCGCACCTTTTGAGTCCTTGACGAAATGACATTCCGCGACTAACCCTGGTGCCAGCTTTTGTATCGCCTTAAGTTGAGACAAAATTCGATACGATTCATTACTAAAAGCGACTCTATTACCTTGTTCATCTCCTTCAAATTGCCCAAGATAAAGCATACACTAAGAGATTACAAGAATCAACATTTTTTACTGTATCATATAGTACATTATTCTCATCACAACCACCTTTATACCTCAAATTACCGGCTATGCTTCGAAGGCCAGCCACCACTATCAAACTAACCCCAGAGGATATTTTGGAGTACGATGATTCCGTAGCCTTGAAACAGCAATCATCTTTTTCGCAAGTTGATCAAACACAAGAGCAAGATAAGCTGCATCCGTTTATTTTCAAGGAACCACTGCTCACACGAAACGAACGCATGGGTGTGCCAGAGAAGTGATTGTTACAGTTAAAATATCAAAAGACAAATGAGGAAAAAGTTTTAGAAGGAAGCGAAAAAGAAGAAACACGAAAGATAGACAGAACTTTCGATTTCTGTATATCACATGCTCTGATACCTGCTTCCCCACATGTTCAATTATATTGTTTTTTTTTTTCCTTCATACAAATAACGGACCGGTTCCTTGAGTAAATCCTGCGGAATAGAATATTGCCGATACATATTGTTTAATATCTAGTGTTCATTTCAATGCTTACTTTTTATTGAGTGACTTTCTTTGTAACCACTGGCTCTTAGTGTCAAGCACAGTTTGCTCGGCCAAAGGCACACGATTCTTGGACGTTGAGCCTTGAACTTGGACGTAAACAGGCCCTTTTCTCAATGCTTGTTTTCTCATTTCTTTGAGATTTCTGAGTTTTTCTAGTTTTGCTTTCTTCCTCATGGCGGCATCTTCTTTTTCAAAGTCTTCACTACGCAAATGCTTTCCTTTTATGTTGCTGGTTGGTAAATTCTCCTCGTCTTCAGATTCAAGAGCATCTTCCGGTAAAAGGTCAGGTAGTTCATCGGCTTCAACTAATTCTTTAATCTTTTCACGCTTGGCCTCCTGCTGTTGCCTAAATTGCAAGTCTCTCTGCTTTCTCTTTTCTTTTTCTTGTTGACGCAACTGTTGCTCTAGCTTTTCCTGCTCTTTCAATTTTTGCAAGACAGATGATTTCAGCAGTGACACTGACTCTTCTTCAGGTGCTTCATCAGAATCATCCTCCAGCTCGCTTTCAGAGGAGGACGAGCCAACTTCTTCTGGTTCTTGGGTAGATTCTCTGGTGGATACTATTTCGATATTTGTGGGAGCTTCTCCATCTTCCAGGAATTTTATTTTCTTAGCCATGCTACCAACAGCTCTGCCGCTTCTTGTAACGGGCATTTTTTAACTCGTTTTTATTATTTTAATTGCTTGGATGTCACCCGAATCAACTTGATCCCGCGAGTTTTTTATATGTATTGTAGATAATTCACACCCATCGCTTGTGAAAGTCATCGCGCATAATTGCAGCGTGCGAAACTCATACTGCGCCTAGTCAATTTCAAGCACCATGGAATTTTTCCCGTAACATTTCCATTTCTTTTTGAAGGGGTCATTGTGTAAGTTTTTTACGTATCCTTTCTTATGAAGTAACTTCAATGTCTCTGCGTTAAAATGCATCCCATCCAAAGCAAGAGTTTCAAGGATTATTTGAGACGTTTCATCGCTTGTTTGAGGCCGGCCGCGAAATAAGTTCATTAGGCCAATTCCGTCTATCAGGTGACAGTACGATAAGTCTAATTGCTTGATATTGACCCGCAAGCCAGTGTTAGAATACGTATTTTCCAAATCTTCGCGCAAAAGCCTCATTGATAGATTATCAAGGTTTAGCTCTGGTAAAAACAACGACTCAATGCGTGGGGCAATCTCAAACAATTGAGAAAATCTCAAAACGGTGCTAGCGGAAACAAAATTATCATTTCTGAACTGAACATAGCTGGAGTGGCCAATGTTGATGGATTTTAAGTATCCTTCTTTATTTGCAATGGCAGATAATTTTAAGAAACCCGTCCCCGTAATGGAAGAACCATATATGTCCAAGTGAGATAATGAAGAAAGACATTCGAGGTCTTCAGCTGCCACCTCATCTATATTATAGCTACCTTCCTGGTTAATTTCACGAAGTGTGAACTTTTTGAGCTTAAATTGGGGTGAACACAGTGAGATAAGTAAGAGAAATTTTTTGAGAGAAAGCTCTGCGTTATTCTCCAAGTAAAGTTCTCTCAAGAATGGGGTATCCCTTAAGAAGGTCTGTAGTTCAACAGCGGCCCCTGTAAAATCATAACTTGTAATCTTAAGCTCCGTTAAGGAACTTAAAGATAAACTCAAAAATAATGGCTTTGGATCAAAGGTTTTAGGGCCTGGTCGAGTAGGCTGATGCTCCCGCTTTAGTAATGGGTGGTTTACAAGCAGTAGTCTTTTTAAAGAACTGTGACTTTTAATAGAATCGGCCAAAGATATCAACAGGTGGTATTTGTCTGAGAAAGACGGAATAAGCAGCATATTCGCCCTGCGTGAAACGCTATCCACAGATATTATATCTAAAGATTCTAGATCTGGGAAAATCTCGAAAAGCACATTTCCGTTATATAATGACGAGTTTATCCCAAGGCGTAAATGTTGGACTGACCGGAGCCCACTATAGTCCCATCCATTTTTCTCTAATTTTTGCAAAATAAGTTCCATGGAAAGACTTTTATCGATAAGATGTAAATGTTCTAATCTCAAAGACTTATCGGAAATGACACTTTCAATTATTCTACCCAAGTGTTGTGCATTGAGTGTAGACCAAAGGCTGAGCAGGTTAATCGATTTCTTAAACAGATACTCCAGAGCTTTTTTCATTAGTTTTAAGCCCTGAAAGTATTCAGGGGCTGTGACTCGATGCTTTAGTGCAAAATTATTCCGGTATAATCTCAGGAGTGTTGGAAGTATCTGATACCACCATTTGCACACTAGATGAGCACGCAACAAATCCCGAAATGGAACAAGGGCAAAAATTGCTTCAATTATTTCTTTCGGAAAAACTTCAAAGATATCTCGACGGTACTTTTGTCTTTTAGGAGCCACAGAGGTCGCACTTATAGCTCTTTTTATTGGGAGCATCTTATCTAATTGTCCCTGTAAACCACGCGAACAGTTTGGAACCAACATCTCTGTTTTTGCATTTTTCATATTTTCGGCGGCACCATTTTTACTTTGGTTTGTCGGGCCACGTTCTTGCTTCAAACAGCGATTTAGATCTTTGTACAGAGCCTGTAGTTGCAACCAGAGACGTTCAGGGACAGTAAAGCTTTTTCTCTCAAGAGCCTTACAAATCAAAAAGACACCCTGTTGGTAGATCTTATATGCACTTATTCGATCATTTTCCATTAGATGGAGTTTTCCTAGCCGCAAGTAACCTTTACAATTGACCGGATCTAGCGCAATAACTTTTTGGGCGTCTTGACGAGCCAAACTTAGCGAGCCTAGCTTTTCGTAGGTCGCTGCCCGTTGGTCGAGAATCCCACACAATTTGGGGTGCACTAGTTTTCCGTATGTCGGTTTGTCACTGAGTCCATGGAATCTTCGGGTCTTTATTACACGAGCTTCACTGAATCTCGATAACTTCAGAACTAGTTCCGAGTAGATTCCAGCACATTCTGCGTAATTCTTGGACTTGAACTGGAGTACAGCCAAGTTTATCTTATCCGAGAGAATCTCCTCCTCCAACTCCATTAACAATGATCTTTTCTCACCGTAGAAGGCTCTTCTTGGATTTTAGATACTCAGTCGCCAAACGCGCGTCCTCTGCAGACGCGGTGCATCACAGGACGCGAGTAAGACATTAGATTTGATTTTGAGCTAGTATCATTGAGCAAAACAGTTGGATTTATGTAAAGTTAGAAGCGGGAAATTATTATAGAAAAACTTCATGACGAAAATTGCAGATAACAAGTAGTCTAAGGAAAAACATTTGAATCAAAGCGCGATAAAGCAGTGTGTCTTTATTCTGTGGGGTCTTCACGTTTTGAAGTTACAGTTTATCAATTCCAAAAAAAAAAAATGCTAGTTAAGGGTTTTGAGTAGACAAAGGACTGAATCATTTTTTTTTTGGCATCCAATTCGACGGGTGATACTTTTTCTGAAGCTTATTTCGAAGTTGTAAGAAAAATTAAGCTGTTTAATTTTTATCATTTTGATATTTTCTCGAAATTTTTTTTTTTTTTGAAAATATACCCCAAAGTTTTGAAATTATCTTTTCTCGTTGCAATATTCGAAAATTCAAGGAGACTATCTTTTTTTTTTTTTTTTTCCTTTTTTTTTTTCTTTTTTTGTTCTTCTTTTTTCCTAAATACAACATCTTTGAACCTTTGAAATACTATAAGCGAAGAACCACCAGCAAATTTCGATTCAATTCGAAATTGCTGTGATTTTTTTTTTTGATTCAAAAGCCGCAGTATTCACCTGGAACACAACCGCTCATACATCGTCGAGCCTCATTATGCGAGGCACGGAAATATACCAAAAAACATTTAAACAAAATTTAGATACAGAATGGGAGCGCTTCTACTGCTTATTATTCTCAATGTGATCATGGCAATCACAACGCTTGCAGCTGGGCTCGCCTCTATTAAATTTAGCATTGCTGCCAGCCACGTTTCAAAAGCCACGGCACTCAGTACCGGTATTTTGATTGGAACAGCCTTGGGTGTAATACTTCCCGAGGGAGTGCTGACGATTTACACAGCAGAGGGAACCCTAAAGAACCTTGAGTCATTTGGGTTGCCACCATCTTTTGTTATAGGTGGATCCATCCTTCTTGGATTTATAGTGCTCTATCTCACCGAGCATCTCTGGAGTTCTCGTGAGGCTCCATCTCCGGGAGGATTTTCTGATCTGCGTCAATTTCGATTTATATGGTCACTTTTTCTGTCAATTGTAGAGTCGACACTCACCCTTGGTCTTATTGTACATTCCTTCGTTGATGGAATTGCACTTGGCACGTCCTTCCTTGACGAGAATGAGGCGATTCAGTTTTTCTTTTTCCTCATGATCGTCGTACACAAAATTCCAACAGCTTTCAGCCTCACGGTAATTTTGTCAAAGGAGGGAGTTTCTCTGAACATGATCAAGTATCATATCCTCGCCTTTTCACTAACAACTCCCCTTTCATCCATATTGACATACTTCATCGCGCTTTTATTTGGTGTTAAAAGCCCTTTTGTATTGGGTGTTTTGCTACTCTTTAGTGCTGGTACATTTCTTTTCAGTGTGTTACATGTTATGAAGGAGAACTCTGATGTGTCTAACAACCGCCCGGCTATTGCCTCAGTCCAACTGTCGCCATTTGAGCAACACCACACCGCCCAAATATCCAAGACCGAACTCTTGTTGACGTTAGCAGGAATGGTATTGCCTTTATTCTTTTCACTCACGGGTGCTGATTAGCTTCGGAGATTTGAAACCCCTACCAGGTTCTTTATCTTTGCAACTTGGAATCTTCAGATGCTGGGCGTCTCAAGTGATGCTTGGTATTATTCAGAGACATAGGTATATCCTCTTTTTTCTTTGAAGTCCCTGCCGGATTTAGTTCTGGATTTGTCACATCCGAATCCGGATCACTGCTAAAAGGCGTGTCTCGAGAATCACTTCCGCTTCTTTCATTGCCTGCATCTTTAGCATCAGAGAAGGGCGTTTTCTGAAACCTAGAGCTCAAATGGTACAAGTCGCCGTCAAGACGGCCCTTGCTGTACTGTCTTCTCAAGTCTGGGGAGTAAAGACCTTTGAAGGTTTGCTCGTTTTCCATGTAATAACCTCGCAAGTTTTGGGAAGAATTCTCTTTCGTGGTCTGTACAGAGCTGGTCACAGATTTCACGGGTTCTTTTAAGACATTCAAACCAATACCAGAATTGTTGGTAGATCCAGTTTTCAGTAATTTGGGCAAATTGGCGTTTTCTCTCTGGGGTTCCGTTGCGCGAGTATTATCAAGCCTAATCTCAGCCCCTATAGGTTTGTTTGCAAAATTTCCATAATCAAAAGAAGTGTGTATCGTTCTCTCTTGCTTAGGACTGGTTCTGAAGTTGAAAGGATTTGTCTTTTCGGTGGAGATGAATGTTCCATCAAATAATACATTACCCGAGCTCAAGGCCTTACGTGTTCTTTCTGACCCAGTAGATCTTTCAGGAGATGATGGTTCATAATATTGTGAATTTAGACCTGCAATATTCGCGTCACTTTTGTGTGAGATCAATCCACTACCGGCTGTTTTGCAAGGCGTTGATGACGCTGACTCCATCTTTTTTTTCACGTTAGTTGACTCCAAGTCTCTTATCGCATTATCTCTTTTTTCCACGCCAGAAAAACCAGTTGAATTATGGCGACGAATTTGAGGGTTACGATGGCGAGCATTTGTCGGTGTTTCGGGGGCGTTGAAGTCCTTCTGCTTCTCAACATTTAAAACAGGAGTACTGATGAGATACGCATGCGAGTTTGGACCATGGTTAAGTATCATCAGCTTGTTGACAGTCTCACTATATGTAAGCCTGTTGTTTGAGTTGGCAATGATGCGGCCTCGCAAAACTGAGATTTCTTTGTCTAACGCAAATTCAACGCCACAATGGTTGTTAATAACCGTTATTTTGGGCCAAGCTGCCCTCGCACCTTTCAAGATAAAGTCTAGAATGAATTTCGGTGTCGGGTTTGTGAAAAGCAACAAGAAATCCGAAACGTCCAACTCCGGGAGTATAGTGATGTCTCCCGAATATCTTTGTGTTAAGATTGATATCATTTTCGAAGTGATATTCTTCTGAATGTTGAGCTCGTGCAAAATTTGTAAGTAATGGATAACTTCATTCAGCAAAAAGTCATAGCACCCATTCATTACATTTCTGAGGCTGTTGGTGAACTCTGAATCAGTTTTTCCGCCCACATTTCCGACAGAGACTTTCAAGACAGGAGAGACATGAGGGTTAACTTGCACTGCGATGATGTGATCCACATTAAACATTTCCGAAAGCCTGGATATTGGTAGATCACCATCAACGGATCCATCAACGTACTTCAGCGATTGGTCATTGTTCCACTCCCGGATTGTGTTGGTACCTGGATTTTTCTCATAAATCGAGTTCGACGCAAATATTCCAGGTAACGAGCAAGATGCACATACAGCAGACCATATAAGACAGTGAGGTGCGGTCAAATAATTGAGCAACCTCGTTTGTTCATGTGTCGAAGCAGGCGACACGGTGATATTTAAGATTTTCCCCGTCCTGTTGTACGCCTCTCTAAAAGTCAAGTCGCCAACAAAACCATAGATCGTATCCCGCACGTTTGCAATGTCAAAAACGGTTCCATACTTGAGAAAATGGCTGATACTTTCAAGAAGACTTTTAAGTCTTCCATCGGAGTTGCTCAGTGAAGATGTGCCAAAAAATTTAAATTCTTTCTCAAGAATAGACTCAAGAAGCATTGATGTCTCTTCATTTGTGTGGGTACAGAGAATGCTCGCAATGACGGATCCAGCAGAGGAGCCACTGATCACACGTGGAAGAAGATTATTCTCAAGAAGGGCGATCAAAACGCCAATATGGGAAATGCCAAATGTAGAGCCACCAGATAAAAGCAACGCTGTTCTGCCGATATTTTTTCTGGTTTGTATGAGCATTCCAAGAAGGTACCGGTCATCCAATTTAACACCATCATCATGAACCAAATACACAAGCGCCTTTTGGCACTCATCAATATACTCCTCTATGAGCTTTTTTGTGCCCACGTGAGAGTGACGATAAAGGCTCAAACTGCCCATGTTGGCGAAATTACGGAACCACTTGGTTCTCACTAGATATAAGAGAAGCTTATAATCCTTATTTAAACGTGCGTGTTTCAATTCCATCATTTGTCGATGTACAAGGTCGTAATCGTAGTCCGGCAGTTCCGGAGTCGACTTCCAGACATTGCTTCCCGTCAACTCGTCTAATTGAGCAGAAACCTCATACCAATTTTTGTACGTGACAGCACTTTTTTGCTCTAACAAGAGCCTATTGATCATCTCCTCACGCTGGTCTACCGAGGGAACAATACTGCGCATTAAAGGAAACACTCTGAGAGTGTTCAATACTTTGGTTTTGGCGCTAGCATTATACTGAAGTTGGCTGGGTCTGAGGCTTGGGTTTTGCCGAAAGATACTTTCAAGAATGTCTGAGTGAGACAGTGAAACCAAGGTGGACATTTGACCTGATTCGAAATAAATGAGCGGGAAAAAGACGAAAGCTCAAACGATAGTTATGTATTTTTCTTTTTCTTTTTTTGCCTTCAATGTGGAAAGCGTGGGTAAAGGAGTGGTGGGCGGATATAATTTGACCCCTTAAATAAATGCAGACACGGCGCAAGTCCCAATGAAGATAAGGCAGGAAAAATTTCGTTTTTCCTTTTTGAGGTTTATTCTGTGTTGATTATTTTTTTGCCTTTAAGTTTGGCAATTCTCCAAAATATCCACCACTTGGTTGCCTTATAAATGTATATTTTTGTCGTTTTAGAATTGTGTGGGGAAGAAGTACACAGGTAATTCTGGGGAAGTATGCTTGTGAAAACTGCTATGCCGCGCAATGTAAAATCTGGGGCAGGGGCGTTCAATCCGGGGAATGAGCAGGTCCTGATAGTTTTTGCTTGTACGGAAACTTGCGAATTCTTTTTAGATACTTTAAGGGCTGGTAGAGAGACACACTTAGTTGAAAAAACTGAATGGTTTAAAAAAAAATGAGTAGATTACGTGAAACTATACACTGTGACTGCAAATTTTTGTAATTGCCTTTGGAACTAAGCTATTGACCAGATGATTTATTCATCAAATACCTCGTCTTGCACTGCTCTCTGTACTCCATACTTTTCCGTGAGAGTGTTAAGAGTGTGCATATCCTCATCATCCAACGTAAAGGTCTTCAAGTTCGATAAGATTCTCTCTTTTTTTGTAGACTTCGGCAATACCACTGTATTGCGCTGCACACCCCACGAAACCAAAACCTGACCTACATCCACATTGTTTTTCTTGGCAATTTCCACTATGGTTTCGTTTGTAACCAAAGTGGTTTCAGATGAGCCCAAAGGACAGTAGCACTCGATAATAATGCCTTGATCCTGAAACCATTTGGTCAATTCTGGTTGGGGTAATAATGGATGTCCCTCAATTTGATTTACAACGGGCTTGACTGTTACCTCAGGGTCAGCCAAAAGCTTTCTTGCCTTTGCAACAGTGAAGTTCGAGATTCCAATTGATTTCACTCTACCTGTATCCAATAATTTCTGGATCTCTTTGTAGGTGTCAACGAAATCCCAATCCTTGTATGGAGTTTCAGTGGCCGGATCAAGCGATTTAGGCCAGTGGAGCAAGTACATGTCCACGTAGTCTAATCCCAATCTTTTCATTGAATCTTCAAAAGCACCTCTAACATTTTTGTGATCAAAGTTCCACACTTTAGTTGTGAGAAAAATTTCTTCTCTTGGAACCCCAGACTCCCTGATACCTTGGCCAACCTCTTTCTCGCATCCATAATGGGCAGCGGTATCTATATGTCTGTATCCATTTTGCAAGGCAAAAGAAACGGCCTCGACACAATCGTTTTCTGTCGCCAACCATGTACCAAGAGCAACTGCGGGGATCTCTTTTCCGTTGTTTAAAACATATTTCTTGGTGTTGATCTGTGCGGACATTTTTACAAAATTTTTTAATGCTCTGAATGGATTGAATTCTGTTTTGCGTTCTTTTGAAGGACAACAATGAATTTACTTGAGAAAAATTATCATCATTGAAGGTGGGGTTTATATATCTAAAGTATTTTAAGCCCCGAAATTTCATAGCAATTTCATAGTTCGAAAGCAATTTCGGAATTCCGGGGGATTGCTATTGCTCGTGGCGAGACTTGTCTCAGAAAGACGAAAGGATTGCTCACAACTGCTTAGGGCCTCACCTCACAGTTTCAGTGCCTTCAGTGAATTTTGTGGAATATAATTTCATACTCTTCAATACATACTATTAAAAGTCTTTCCCATTCACAATCAGATTTATTTCTTGCTGTGGACACGAATTTCTAAGATTTATCACTTATTTGAGCATGTTGAAAGAAATGGACGCAAATATCTCCCTTCTTTTTGCTAAATATGGCTAAATTTTAACGCCAATTTTTGAAATCGACGTTCACATGTATGAGCTGCCATTTGTCCGACAAGAATCATGAAATACAATACAAACCTATATTTACTCAGTTGGTCAGAGCTGATTGGAAAATTAAGAGTATTTCCGAGCAGGTTGACAAGACAACAGTGGGCGAAACCTGAACAAGAAAAGTCTAGTAGTCAAGCAAATCAAAAACTTACAAGAGGTTTGAACTTTATGTTGAATTCAATAAAAGTGATTTAAAGAGAGTAAAGGTTTTCTCAGTAAGATCCATAATCAGGTCCTGGAACAGAATTTGGGTGCGAATTTTTACGGTGTACGCGAAAAGCGCATCTCCTTTCAGCTCATCACTTACTTTGGATCTACCCCATTAATCAAGAAATAAAGAGACACATGCACCTCAACTAGTCGGTTTAATTCTTGGATCTGGCCCTTACTTAACCTTCTGACTCCATTTGCAAAGTTGATTTCGTCACTGCGTTTCCCCCTGCAGAGAACTGCGTCACAAGCTAAACATTGTGTCCTAGTCCGCTTCGCTCTGAGAAAATCTGCCCTGGCATCTTCACGAACCACTCATCCGCTTAAACAACGGAAAAAAAGTCTAGATTATATAACAGGTGCTGGAGATATCGCACCGCGCTTTTTCAAGACACCTTCAGAACACGCCGCCTTCTTCCTGAAATACGTTGACACACAGAAAAAGTCCATACCCATGTTCACTGTCACAACCGTTTGTCACCATACAAGTGACTCCAAGCATCCTTTGCTTATGCTTACCAATAGGCAAGGAAATCGGTTTTTCTTCGGTAAAGTACCTGAGGGTGCACAAAGAGTACTTAACGAAAATGGCTTCCGCGTCGGACGTCTCAAAAGTATATTTTTGACCGGAATTATTTCCAGCTGGTCAGACATTGGTGGCCTCCCAGGTCTTTTTTTGACCATCAGTGATGCCACCAGTAGGGGTATTGACATTTTCACAAACTCTAGTAAAACACTTACATATGTGGTTGCAACATGGCGTTACTTTGTTTTTCGCAAAGGTATCGAGCTAAATGTGTTGGACACAGATGACCACGATTTCATTGGTGACTCTTCAGCTGTATTTATTCCCATCAAGATTCCAAGTGTAAAGCCAGTTAAAGAAACATCTGAATCGCAATCTTCAAAATTGTTCAAGCAAATGAAGAGATTGACTTCATTTATGTTCCCCCTCGATACTCTGAGTGCGAATAGCGCTGATCCAGATTCGTACAAGGCTGACCCAAGTGAGGCAGAGATTCTGACTCACGTTGCTCTTCCTGATCCCATGGATTTTGTCGATGTTTCTACTCAAAAATCTCTCAGTTTTGTTGTTCGTTTTATGCCCGTTAGAGGTAAATTTGACCCAGTAAAGGCAAAGGCCTTAGGAGTCAAGCCCGGATTTGACTTTAAAAAATTGACCGATGGTGAGACTGTTATAAATGATAAGAATGAACCCGTATATTCGCATCAGGTCATGGGTGAGGCTAAAAGCTCTCCCAAGATGCTCATTCTTGATATCCCAAACAAAGATTACCTTGAAAACTCTGTGAACAGTGATGCCTGGTTCTCCAAATCGGAAACCAACGGCCCAGAGGAGTACGGTCTTGTTTACCACTTCCTTGGTAAGGACATTGATTTCCAGCTGCCGCAATACATTGATTTTATTCTGAAATTCCCAGGCAACTGCAAACATGTGATCAGTCACCCTGATATTGCCGACAATTCATTGGTCTTTAAAACATATGCTATCCACATGCTTAAACTCAAATGCATCATGAATGATAGCTTTAACTTGCCTTACTTCGAACAACACAAGCCTTTAGACCAGTTCTTCAAGTTGAAGTCGCTCCAACAATTTACGATTGATCCCACCGGAGTCCATATGAGTGATGATAATATTGTTGACGAAACTTGGTCTTCTTTGTTCGATAAAGAAGTTAATGTTCCTGAACAAAAGAGCGCTATTTTGGAAAACAGTATCCTCCCTCTTGGCCCAATCGAAGAAGCATCTCTGTTGAAAGATCACGTGCAAATCGTCACCCTTGGAACTGGTTCTGCACTTCCCTCGATCCACAGAAATGTTCTTTCTAACTTAGTGAGAATCCCTTACGTTGATGAGGAGACCAAAGAGGTTAAATTCAACTCGATTCTTCTTGATGGCGGAGAAAACACCATCGGTTCATTGATGAGAAACTATGGGCATAACAATCAAGAGCAATTGAAGCAAATCTTCGATGAATTGTCCCTCATTTTCTTGAGTCATTTGCATGCTGATCACCACCTAGGTATTGTCTCTGTGATTACAGCATGGCTTGAACACAACAAAGACAATTCTCGTAAACTTCATCTTATTCTCCCATGGCAATTCAATATTTTTGTGACTGAATGGTTCAAACTTGAACAACGTACTCGGAAATATGATTTGACCAGAATAGTGTATGTGAGTTGTGAGCAATTTTTACGCAACCCTCGCCCGGAACTCAAGCAATTGAAAATATGTGAATTTGAAGACAAGTACGATAGTGGGAAGTTCGCAGAAAACATACCGAAGATAGAATTTCGTCCACTATCAGAAGAGTCCAAGCAAACAATTTACAAGGACCTCAGGATAGAAAATATTCAAACCGTCCGTGCAATTCATTGCTACTGGGCATACTCGGTCAGTTTGACATTCAATCTAGATGAAACTGAAACATTCAAAATCTCTTTCTCGGGTGATACCCGACCAAACCCAAGGTTTGTTGACATCGGACGCGGGAGTGATTTGCTCATTCATGAGGCATCTTTGGATGATGATCTCATTGAGGAGGCGCTCGCAAAAAAGCATACCACCATGGTTGAAGCAGTCAAGATTTCAGAATTGATGGGTTGTCCAAAGGTGATATTGACTCATTTCAGTGCTAGATTTTCGGAGAAACATAGTTTCATCGAAAGTGCCCAGGAATATAAGATCGCATGCAACAAAATGAAAGCTTATCTTGGTAGGTCACCCAATAACATATTTGAAATCAAACACAATCCGCTGTTTTCCTTCGACGATATGGAGATATGCTATGCTAATGATCTCATGACTATCCGCTACAAAAATGTCGGCATTCAGAAGCCGCACTACGCTACAATTAATGAGCTTTCCAGTGGAGAAGATAGCGAAAAGCAGAAAATCAAGGATCAAAAGCTAATGCTTAAAAAGTCGGAGAAAAGAGAGGCAAAACGCACGCAGAGACTTGCCATGGGAAGAAAACGGAAGCTTTCTTCGGAGCAGGAGCCAATTTCATAAGCATTTTACATATCTGTGATTTCTGTCATAGTGATTTGTACATAGATGAACCAATTCATAGGCTCAGAAAATCAACTACTTATTAGTTTCACCCTTTAATTTATGAAATTAGACAAAAACATTTAATGAGCGCATTTTTGAGCCTGACTTTCTGAAAGAAGTATATATGTAATTGTCCCTAGAGATCTGAGCTGGCCATGTCGCGCGTAGCGAATTTGTCCTTAATACACTTTTCTTACATACACATAACGATAATTACCCAAGAATTACTTGGAAAGGGGCTTGCATTGGGCCAACTGCTTTGGTATACTTTTTCAAAGTGTGTTTTTCCCCTGATTTTCTTGAAAAAGTTTTGTGCTTTGGCCAACAATCGTTTTGCTCAATCAACCCCCCATCACTGCCTGTTGAATGGCATACCCGGTAACCCTTCTTAGCTCGTGGATCCTTGCCTCTATTCTCGAGAATGTGGAAACTCGGGATACTTTTGTTAGTGACACCTTAATGAAGCGTTTCATACAGTATCGTGAACCCAATGTGTGTAGTATCAAGTACACCCCACTTGTGCGGATCCTAGCATTTACACAGACCACGTCTAATGGAGAGATAGTAGCCGTGGTGAACGACTCCACCCACAAAATTGCGGTTCTATTCACAAGAGAAGCAATTCGCAAATTTGAGATTCAGTATGGGCAAAGGCACACTTTTCATTCTGTGCACACATTAGTGACTCTTCAGCAAGCCAATCTAAAATTTATCAGCAGGCTCACCCATTCCAGCTTTTATCGGGCCTTGCAAGGAATCGCCGCATCTTCGTTGAGAGGCAATTCTTTATTATATCTTGAAGTGAACGAAGTCAAAATCTTCGTACGTGATGCCCACACGGTGCCTGCTAGTGCTGACAACACGCTCAAATTTGTGTATGTTGAACATGAGTACCAAGAGTTGTTCATGGCCACAAGTAAACAAAATGAGGTCTTACCAAGACATAGCGTAGCTTCTTTACAGACATGTGACACTAAAGCAAGAGAAAGCTCGCTTCTAGAATTCAATGATGAAATGTTGTCTGAAGTGGACGATGAAGAATCTTGGGAAGTCGCGTCAAGCACTCAACACAGCGACACGTCTTCTCCAAATCTGTATTTCACCCATCATCTATTTTGAAAGCCATTAGGTTTTCTAAAAAAATTTCATTTTGAGACTTGTTCACAAGAACCTATGGTGAGCCTCTTTCAAGAATTGTTCCTGACTAGATGCAATGAAGAGTGAATAATTAAGGAATTCAAACAAATTTCCACAGGTTGGGATTTACATAAAATGGTAATTAAAAATCAATTACAAAGACAAAGACATGCAAGGAGGTGTCTTCTTTTGTGGATACGCGGCATACCAAATTTGATCACCGCACCCGGGAGACTTGGCATCCACAAAATCGAGTCTCGCTCTACCCCAAGAATGGTTAAACGAACAGGCAAATGTCTAAAAAGCAACGACCCCGTAACAATAGAAAAGCCTCTGTCTCAGATGGGCTTGACCAGTTAGCTGACCTTGCCTCTGCAGTGGCTAACTCCGTCCATGGAAGTTCTCAAGATCTCGATTCCCAAGAATCACAAATGTTCTCGGCTTTCGCTACGTATCCCAACACTGTGGCAATTGTTAAACAGGAACACCAAAAGAGTTCTCTACCAACGAGTTTAACCAAAGGATATAGCAACAGGCGTGGGAATGTAGTCAGTTTCCGGGAACTCGAAAATGCAATTTCGAGCCGCAGATTGGGATTGTCTGAACACAGCCCACTCTTGCCACTACACAATATACCGAATGAGTATGAAGCAGCTCCTCGAAAAATGAGCAATGGGAGAGTGGCATGGCTTGCGGCCGGCCTGGCAATTCTTGTATGTGCTCTATTCCTATGTGGCCTCTGGCTTAGTGACGAGATTGTGCTGGCGTGGCGAGCGGTAGAAACGAGGATAGCGTGAGTTCTAAGTAGATTACATAATAATACTTTCTTTCTTTCTTTGTTTTTGAATTTTGAATTTTGAATTTGATTGTTTCCTATCACCCTCTATGATACTCTGTATGTACAAGATTATATGTTCCTCTAAGTACGATCAGGCGCGTCTGTCCTTGACCTTCATTTTGTTCACGTTCTTGAACTTTCTAGTTCTAGCGAATTTCTTGAGACCCCACATCGACTGCGACACCTTGTTGGACTTCGACTTACCTCTACCACCACCATGAGGATGGTCATGTGCGTTCATAGCCACACCTCTGACCTTTGGTCTGAAACCTCTGTGACGACTTCTACCGGCCTTACCCCACGAAATGACCAGGTGTTCTCTGTTAGACACGGTACCCAATGTGGCATGACAGTCCTGGTGAATATAACGATGTTCGCCTGAACTCAAGCGCACAATGACACGGTTTTGTTCAGGTGCTTTCGACAACAAACGGCCGAAAGTTCCAGCAGCCTTCACAAGCTGACCACGGCCATTTTTCAGCAAGCCGATGTTGTGGATGATGGAACCAACAGGTAACATTTTCAATGGCATACAGTTGCCTCTTTGCATGACACGAGAATTCAACAATGCCTCATCCACTTCGCCGTTATTCGTGGCCTTCATCTCCTGCAAGAAATCACGGGGAATACCTTGACGGAAGGACTCGACAACATCACCCGCACGCAAGCCGGCTGCTGCCAAAATGTAGCTCAAATCACCCGTCTCATTATGTTTCACCAAGGCAATGTGACCCGATCTATTAGGGTCGTATTCGATACGCAACACGGTCTGCTTACCCGCGGTAAGACGATGTGAGTCAACCAAACGCACACGGCGCTTGTGGCCACCTCCACGACCACGCACAGTGATTTTACCCGTATTATTACGACCGGCAGTTTGTTTTTTGACCACGGTCAACTCTTTGATGGGCGAGCCCTTGTGGAGATGCTCGTGGATTGGTTTTCTAAAGTTCAGCGAGCCCGGCTGGTTCTCACCGTTGGCATAGATCTTCATTTTGAACTGCGTAGCCGCTAGCTTCCGCTGTCTCTTATAAGTTTCGTCCTTGATTTCCATATCCGTCATGTCACTCATGGCTGGCCCGGAGGCTGGCAGAATGGGCGAGCGAGCAGTGGTGCTCTGGAACCGCAAGAACGTATGGGCCGCAGAGGCCCACGAGCGTTTACTCAAGGCGAACATGACGTGTTTTCCAGGGTATTTAAGGATAGTGCAAATCGGTGGTTCTATACCAGAAAGATTTTTTTTTTCCGCTCTCTCGTTTGGAGTGTGGTGCACAGGTGTAGACCCATGGGAATTTAGATACTTAATGTTTAGGAACTACAAAGGAGGGAGATTCGAGTATATTAGACTATTGTAATAAGAATTACTATAAACTACCTCAGTCTCAAATATACAAAAGTATTTACAATGTTCGAAGTCAGCGTTCAAGGGGAAAAGTTGTTGGTGTTATATTATCTCACTTACAGTAAAGACATGGGTGCGAAAACAGGCAATTTGGTTCAGACTAATGAAATAGGGTAAAGAGGTCGTTTGGATTACAAGCAACAAAGGCACTCCTTTGTGAAGAAAAGGGTTAAATCTGAGGAAACGTTCTATAATTCTTGGATGATCCTAAAATAAAAACAAAAATAAAAGAACAAGTAAAGTTCGTTCGACCTCGAGACATGCATGCGCATTGCGGATCTGAATCCAGCAGGTATCCTTTCGAGTGAAAATTGCATTGCCCAAAATACCCAAGACGCGTTTCAATACAAAGTGGCCTACTTTTAATTCCAATTTGCTTTTTAAATCTACAAATAGACTCAGACAGCCGTAAAGTTGTGAACCAAACCAAACTGTCTAATTGATTGGCGCACGATCGCACTGTTTAATACTCGCACACCAGCCAATCATCTCGCAGCAACGGCGGCCGAGGTGCGAGAGTGGGAAAAAAATACCCACCTACCTTCCGGCACCCACGCACGCAGTAGCTTAGACTCACGGCGAAAAAAGACCACCTCTATTTTTTTTTTTTTTTGTTTACTTAATATTACACCACCAGAATATCTAATATGATGGCATCCCGTGTTTTTGCCCGCTCGATGGCCTCGGCCGCCAAGTCCATTAAGCCACCTGTGCAATTGTTCGGTGTGGACGGTACCTACGCTACTGCCTTGTACTCTGCTTCTGTTCAAGAATCTTCTGTTGAAGCCTCGCACAAGGGTTTGACCAAGATCGCCGAGTTGGTGCAACAAGACCCTAAAGTGAACGAGTTTTTGACCAACCCTGCTTTGTCCAAGGACGACAGAAAGACCGTCATCGACACGCTTGCCTCCAGCTTGAAGTTGGACAAGACCGTCACCAACTTCTTGTCTGTGTTGTCGGAAAACAACCGTTTGGACGAGTTCAACGCCATCTACAAGAACTTCGGTTTGTTGTTTGACGCTCACCAGGGTATTGTTGAGGCCACCATCACCTCTTCGAAGGCCTTGGACTCCAAGATCTTGAAGAAGTTGCAGGCTGCTATCCAAAAGTCTTCTTTTGTTGGCGACGGCAAGACCTTGAAGGTTTCTAACCAAGTCAACCCAGACATCTTGGGTGGTTTGGTTGTTGAGGTTGGCGACAAGACCGTCGACTTGTCCATTGCCTCTAAGGTGGCCAAGTTGAACTCTGCCTTGAACGAGGCTTTGTAATGGAGATGAATAACCACGTAGACAAATCGGAAGGATGCATATAAGTAACAAAAAGAAATACACGAGTTAAAACGATCGTGCACTGCAAAAGGTGCTAGTAGATGGTCTGTGAGGCCAATTGTAGTCGATTGTGTTCTGAGAGTCCAGACTATTGTGGTTCAAGAAAAAGGCTTACATTAATCAAGTTCCGATCATAGCAACAGCACAGTATGTAACCTGTCAATAATCTATGGATGAGCTACGGGGAACATCGAGTAAATTTGAGGTTTCCATGGTGATACGTAACATAGTCTCAACCAGAGATTTCCATAATCAATCCGCTTAATAGTCTTGCCTCATGAAATACTTACACCAATGATACCTCATTTCCAGTTTTCCTTTATTGTAGTAATTTTTTATTTTTTTCATTCAACTACAAAACCAGATAACTTTTTACTTTTAATAGTTTTTTTTTTCAATAATCTATTCTTGTGGTGCCTTTGGAAATTTTAATTGGTCCATCACGGTTCTCGCAACACCTGCCCTGCAGCATATCTCTGGCCAGATCAACTGTAGACCAGAACCCTCACCCCACTCCTGTGCAACATTTCTCAATCCGTGCAACCTACTATTGTCGAATTTTTTGTTTTCTTGTGGACTGAAAGCCCATAACCCTAATAAAAAAAAATCAATAAAAAGATTGGAACCGTTTCTAATGGCTGGGCTGAAGCTTTCTAAAGTCACGTGGTTCGTCTCGACTGTGGCCATTGTCTTGAACGTGTTCGTCTACTTCTATCCGAACATTGTCAATTCGCCACACCAATGCCAGTGGCACAATACTTCGGCGCGTAGCAAGTACGGGGTTTTAAATGCATTTTTACCTCATTTTCCCTGGCTAGAAACTGTGTTGCTCAATTTCCCCAGTCTTCAGGAACCCAAGGATCACAAGGCTTATGAAGATGGGCGTGTTTCTGACATCCACATGCTCACTTTTGGTGATCCACAAATCAATGGAAACTGGGAGATTACACCATACATCAAGAGGCTCGATAACTATGGCAATGACTACTATTTAGGCCATATCTACAACACCATGAAAAGCCGCTTGCAACCAAGTCATGTTGCCGTAATGGGCGACCAGTTCTCGCTGCAGTGGATTTATGATTCCGAATTCTATAACCGTACACGGAGATTTGTAGAGCGTCTATTTCCTAGGGACCCTCAGTATAAGCAAACTGTACTCGATACATGGGCAAAACATGAGGATTATGACTGGAATGCATGGCTGACTCGCGAACTTAATATGGATCCATTGAACCGCTTTGAGTCACGCTCATACCATGATTTATATGACTGGTATTTTCCAGAAACGCGCCAGCCCAACTTCCAAAACCCATTGTTTATCAATCTAACCGGAAACCACGATGTTGGGTATAGTGGTGATGCCACTTGGCAACACATGGCTCGTTTCCATCTTCTTTTTGGCCAGAACAATTATGTGATCAACTACAACGAGGGAACACCCGAACAGTGGCGGCTAGTGGTACTAGACTCGCTCACCTTGGAAGGACCTGCTCTTCAGGAAGAGTTCAGGGATTACACTTGGTCATTTTTGGAACACTTGGAAAAAACCAATGCCAATTTCACAGGGTCAACGATCTTGCTCACTCATATTCCTTTTTATAAAAAGGCCGGTTTGTGTGCGGATGGACCTGAGCATATCTACTACGAAAATTATGAGCGAGAGCCATACAAAAACGGTAAGCTCCGGTCACAAAATCACCTTTTATACGACACTACTCAAAAAGTCTTTGATATTGTGTTCCCTAACGCCGACAAAGAGGGAATCATTTTGACGGGTCACGATCACGTCGGATGTAGCACGTGGTATAGCCACTCCAATGGAGAGTGGGTGGCAGCACGTGACAAGGGCCCCAGTGATCGTAAACATATCCACGAGGTGGTAGTGCGTGCTATGATGGGCGAGTTTGAGGGCCAGACGGGGTTAGTTACTGGTCAATTCGACTACGATGAGTCTACATGGAAGTTTCAGTTTTCATACTGCTCCTTTGTGATACAACACGTGTGGTGGGCATCCAAGGTTGCCTTTCTTTTGGCGGTGCTCTTAAATTCACTTTGTTTCGTGATGTGAAAAGCTTTTATTTCCTTTTTGTTAGCAAATTGATACATAACACATTAAATGATCGATACAAGTCTTTTATAATTTGAAATGTAATGTTTTTTAGTGTCCTTAATGGCGATGATTTGCACAATACTAAATCATCATTTTACTCTTTCTTGTCCTCTTTTTCTCCATTCACTGTGGACTCCTTGGCCTCTTCTTCATTGTTTTCAGTAGTTTCCTTGTTCTCCTCTGCGGTTTCCCCATTTTTAGTGGACTCTTTAGCCTCAGGTTGACTCTCTTCCTTAAGCTTTTGGACATCCTCCAAGGCACTTTCAACACTCACATCTGGGCTGATTTGGATCTTTTTAATAGCAAGTTTCCCATCAACAAAAATCCAGTGTGATCTCTTGATTCCAGAAGGTGATTTCTTGGCACCCAAAGCTGAGATCAACTTTCTGGAAGGGTCGGATAACAATGGGAATTTCAACCCCTGCTTAGTCACAAAGTTCAATTGAGACTTGGAAGAGTCCGCAGACAATCCGTAGACAGCGGTTCCCAAAGCCTGCAAATCCGAGTAGTTTTTCTGGAATCCCTTTGCCTGTTTTGTGCATCCAGGTGTGGACGCCTTAGGATAGGCGAAAATAACCAAGAACTTTGATTTTTTGGCAACCTCTTTCAAAGAAACTTCCTTTTCGTTTTCGTCCAACAATGTCAAGTCGGGAATTTCATCGCCTACATCAATTTCAGCAGACTTGGCTTCTGATTTTGGACTCTCTTGCACATCTGAGGTTTCATCTTCCTTTTTTTCTGTTTTCTTAGGAGCAGTAGCAGTCTTGGCCTTCTTAGCAGGAGGTTGTTCCAGGCGTTTAGTAGACTCAATGGTAGAGGTTCTGGTAGATCTGCGTAATTCTGGCATTTGGAATGAAATTGTATATTTGAAGTGAGACTGTGAATTCAAAATTTGAACAAGAGCCG
Organism: Metschnikowia koreensis; assembly: GCA_030569435.1. NCBI lineage: Eukaryota > Fungi > Ascomycota > Pichiomycetes > Serinales > Metschnikowiaceae > Metschnikowia > Metschnikowia koreensis. The sequence goes on along the minus strand of JAJMKX010000256.1, from coordinate 149,055 downwards.
GAATATATGAAGAAAATTTGACTTCAATCGTAAAAAATTCTGAATGATTCTAGAGGTTCCTTTTTTTCGCTTTTTTTGTTTGCTCTTTAGCTATTGTCAAGCAGTAGTGCCCAGCAGTGAAATGAAATTATTAATAGGTGAGGGTTTCTGGGGAAAGCCCGTGGAATCCGGCAGCGCGCGAGCAATTATGCCATTGGATGGACAAGCCACAATTAGGCTCCAATATGTGCAATAAATTGTAGAAACACCTGTCACAAAGGAAAATTTATTATGATCTTTATTTGTTAGAGCCCCCTGTTTCCATTTCCTAGAGAAATTTTAGGGCCAACAGAAACAAGCTCACTTGTGATTTCGAACCAAACAATAAGCATGCACGATCAGCAATACACACGCATACGAAGAGGTATGAAATCGAGTGGTTTGCCAAATCAGGATCTGAAAAAAAAAATGAAAAAAAAAAAAAAAAAGAAAGCTCATTCAATATCCGGTTCTTATTCTATTATTTAAATTAAAATCCTAACTAGTAAAATTTTGAGATTAACCCGGAATGGACACTACCATAGTCTGGATTTTTTTTTTTTTTTTTTTTGTTTTTTTATGCCTGAAGAGAATTGTTGCCGCAAACAAGTTTTTAAAAATTCACGTGGGTCGTCGAAATATTACAATAATACAGGCATAAAATTTTCAGCACTTCCATTTTCTAGTTTTTAAAAAAATTGGTAGCCAGAAAAAAACGACGTAGACCCAATATTCTCATGATAGCGCCGATCCTCTTGAAGATTCAAAGATTTCAAGGTTTTTTTAGGGGCAATTAGAGCAGTGTTTCACTTTTTTTTTAACTACTTCATTCAAATTCTGCGTCTGCCACATCGCGACATTGTTTAAGACGAATTACGCCCAAGCGACTAGAATAGTGTGAACCAAACGAATAACTTTTATAGAAAATTATATATATATCACATACGTCTTTCTATAAAATATGTGATTTGTTTTTTCTATTTGGCAAATCACCGACCGGGCGGGATATTTCAAAATTAGCGCAAATACAAAAGTGCTTGAGCCTTGCTTCCTAAGCCTCCTAACCTAGGCCCACACATGCGAATTTGGTTAAGACACACGGCGGTAATTTTGGCTACCAAGGTTTTAAATTGCCACAAAGACGGAATGAAAAAAACTTACTCAGCTATAATATTGATATGGTGATAGCTTCACAATCAAAGGAGCTACCATTTTCCAGTACCTCTTCAGAAATGTAACAAAGATATTAGACACAACAGAAAGAACAAAAAAAAAAAAGAACAAGTCCGGGTTTGTAACATTCGTAAAGCTCGTGACTGCACAATGGCTGTGAAAGGAGAACTTGGTGGCAAATAACCCGAAATGCAAATAAAAGTACCGCACCTGCTTGGTCAAAGACCTTTCGAAAGTTTTTGAAAAGAGGTGAAAGTATTATTAGTGACCCACATTTACTTTCTCGGTCATAGCACCCTTTTCGGATTATACAAGCTAAACACGCATTGAGTCGCCACGAGTGTGGAAACTATCCCCTCTAGCCGAGAAGCCCAGTAAGTGAAAAATTTGGATTCGATTCATTTGTATTCTCTAGTACCGTAGTCACACTTGAACTTTCTATTTTTGTGATCATATGTGGGAAAAGTGCTTATTCTAGTCCCTGAAATCATTACCGCGCAAACTCTCTTTATCTCTTGATAGGCGGTAATGCGGGGTTTGCTGATTCCGTCCAGGGCGGTAATTCCAAGTTAGGGGCGCGGCTTGCGAAAGAGAAATTCGAATTCAGCAGTTTCCCGTCTTTTTCTTCGGGGGTTTTTTTCTCTTCGTGGAGTTTTTCCCCGTGTTCTCACCTTAACTTCTAAATCACTTGTGATTATTCGATAAATGTATCAAAGCAAAAACCCCACAATACTCAAAACGAATTTGTCTCTTTTCTAAACCACAAACTTTCAAGGTCAGTGTTTCCTGCATTTAAGTTTTTTCTCCACCAAGGATAAGTGGGACTGCACATGAAAGGCGGAATTGCACAGGTGCAGCCGAATGTCAAAAGCAACGCATATCAACATGGTCAAATTACACTTCGTATTACAAGGTGGCAAATCTTTTTAAGAGTATGACTCTTTTACCTTGTAGTGAAAAATAAGTATAAAAGGGGTCATATGATTACCTATAATCTAGCTTTTATATCATCACAAAACAAATTCAAGACCCTAAATGATGAAATTGAATCCAACCGTAGGCTCTAAGCCTCAGTCTTCTCGATCATCAAAATCGAATCCCTACTCTGAGAGTGACCTCGCTTCATTAAACCTCTTGCTGGAAAACTCTGCAGAATCTCCAGAAATGTCGTCTCCAAACCTTCAAGGAATGACCGAGGTCGATACTGTGACTATTATTTCGATGGCTCTTTCAGAAGCAGAAACATACATTCTGGAACGGAATTACCCTCCTCAATTGCGGTTACCGCAAACTTTTCAAGAAAACTTTCGTTTTTACGCCCCATGTTATCTTCGTAGATTCTACGGCGGAAGAGCGGGTGATTCTAATGCAGAAGCTACTGCGGGAAATGAGAATGTTCTGGCTGCAAGTTCAAGTATTGAGGAAGATCATGATGATGAAATAACAATGATATCTCAGGAAGATAATCTTTCTATTATGGGAAAAGAGACAAATGCTTATAACCAATTGAAAATTTTGGTCGTTTCTGCAAGTAGTATTAGAAGCAATATGTACTTGTTCCCAGATTCGAAGTCTTTTGAGACGTTCAAGAGTATCAAATCGAGAAATAACAAGCAAAGTCAAAACAACCATGATTTGGTCAAAAGTGGTACGCTTTTGAGGTATGACGAACAACAAAAGCTGACTAGTTTGTTGCCTTCTGATTCCATCTTAAAGAATGCTGAGGGGTTTCAACTGTGTTTGCCTCTTCTAAAAATTGAGGTACCATTCTTGTCCTCAATCCGCCCAAAAGCTCCTTTCATGATTTTTCGGCAGTACTTAAGAGAAGAACTTCTCAATGATATATCAGTTTCGTCTGGTTCTCTACTGATCCACCTTCGTGATTTTTGTACTGTGAGGTTGAAATGCTTTCAAGATTACAAAAGATTTACATTTAACTTCCAACCACTGGAAGGTAACTCTTTCACGGTTCTAGCTTTTCAGCACAATTACCGACCTTTTACAGACTTTAATTACAAAACAACGCGCTTTAGAGTGTTTGGTACTTCACGAACAGCTTCATATCCAACATTCTTCAATCCCGAACTCAAACTTCAGGTGCTTGATAAGAGCCAGCCTTCTCTTGCGGATAATATTGTATCCAAGAAAGCCAAACGAGACTTTTTTAAAGTAGGTTCAAATGGGACTGCAAAGTTTGCAAGACATGATATTCACAATCCGATTCCAAATCCCCAAAACCCGTTACTTAAGCAATTGGAATCTGAAGAATATTCATCTTTTTACAGAAATAGTGTTCCACGGGATATGCCTCCGTTTGGAAAATTTCTTGATGCTAGTGCATATGTAAAGAAAAAGCCCTTGGTGTCTAAAACGTATTCGGAGGCGGGAAACATTGCCGTTTATGAAGATTCAAGGGAAGATGCCACTTCCACGGACTCACACATTAGCTTGGATACTTTGGTTTTGTCCTCAATATTTTTGACTTTGAGAGAAAGCAGTGTTAGGTCCACGGTGAAGCGCGACGAGATTGCAGTGTTCTGATTTGGATCAGAACTCCCGTTTTTGTAGTTTTCCCTGTTGGGAAAATGACTTATATTATACTCAAACTATTCATAAATTTTATTTTATATAAAGGTCATACCTTCAGAATTACCAGGATTTAAATGAAGTAGTATTTTATGATTAGTTTACATTCACAGACAACTAAAAGATTCCGGAAGGTTACTTGCGGAGACTCAATTGCTTAATCCCTCAAGTTGTTTCCTTATGGATAATCTCAGGGGATCTCTTTGAAGACTCTACTAGTTAGCATAAATTTCTTTTCGAGACTTGAGACCAAATAGACAGGATTTTACGTATAAGACACTTTTTAAATTTTGACGGCAGTCAGTCCTGTTATTGAAACCCAATTTGGAACGTCGAACAAAATGTGCCAAGTTTTTCTCCAAGTATGAGGAGAAACAAGACCGCCATTATTGACGCCTAATGAGCCCAAAAATAGACAATGCTGCTAAAAAAATGCCGGAAATGTTTTAAGAAAACCTTTCTGCAAACAAAAATAAAAAAAAAATCTTCAGCGACCAAAAGCAACTTTTCCCGACTCTGGGGTGGCTGTCTTCGATTATTTCATTAATTCCCGCACAAACGCTCATGTGCGAGGTTGTGCAGGCCTGATCTGAATATACACAACGCGTTCCACGCTCTTGTACGGCTTCGATGAGAACTTTCAGCCCGACAGAAAGTGATTAAAGGAAAGGCTTATAGAAATATAGGTTTTAAGTAGTCATTCAACACAATAGTACTATCAGACAAAAGTTGCCTGTTTCATTTGGAATAACTATTTGATTATGCGTCCTGTTCGTGGCTCTAGGGGACTCATGGTTATTTATCCGAGCCGCGGACACCCGTAACCTTTCATTCCGTCAAATTGACACTATGTACACAACCAAAAACGCCATTCGCGCCTTATCGGAAGGTGGCCTATGTTTGATTCTGTCATAACAGCATTAATAATAAAAATAGAAGCCGTCCAGTCAGTGGGGGGAAATAGTCATAAAAAAAGGAGGTGAATATTTAGCTCTTTGGAATTTTTTTGAAGCTTAGGTACTTTATTGGTTTTCTCTTCTGCTTGCTGCCACTGTTAGTGCACACAATTATTAAAAAAACGTTTATTACATAAACACGTCAGTTTGTGCTATTCATCACCAGGAAATACACAGACAAGCTAATGAGAAGATTATTTGGACGCAAATCATTTTCTGGCTCGGAAAACCGGCCCTCCTCCAACAGAAGGCCGAATCCCCAAGCACACCAAGGCTCTCAAACTGAGACTCAAACGAGGATTTATGAAGATCCCTATCCCGATGGAAATACTCTCACAACGTCTCAATCGATGCCAGAAACAGACACTTATTCTTTGAATTCAATGCCAGTTTCTGAGGCAGAGACCCTCGCTCTTACACGTGAACAATGCTTGAATTTACAGGACACGTATCAAGAAAACTTCACATTGTACATCCCATACCTTGTTCGTAGACTTCGAGCCGAGACAGAACAACCTGAAAACCCCAATTTTTCTGAGAGTCTGGATCCGAACAGACCCGCAAATGAATTTGATGCTGTTTGCGAAAATGTTCATGATTCTGATGATGACAGAACCATGGTTTCTGATTCTGATAAGCCGCCCTTAATGCATCGATACACCACCAGCTATAATTTCAAACGGACATTGGTTGTATCATCTGAGCTCATTCGTAATAATACTTTTGTATTTCCAGATGCCGAATCGTTCGAATTGTTCAAGCAGCTCCGGTCCTCAAATAAGAAATCACGCAAAAACTCCATCGTGCTTTACGATGAAAACTCAAATGTCCGGAGAATTTACTCCAGGGGCAACACAAGTTCTGATTTGGTGCCTGGAGCAAAAAGAATAGTGGCACCCTCTTCTTCGAATAACCGCCGCTCTTCTAGTCCAAGGGGTCAAACGGAATTACATAGTTCACAGACTCATGGAGCGTCCCTTCAAGGTGAAGTGGGGCCAACTTTAGGTCACGCAGAAGCGACCCAAGGGACAGAGAGAACAAATATGCGATCAAACCAAGAAGGTACTCCGGGTATTCACTCAGAATTGACCGAAGCAAATGGCCGGGTATTCTCTAAAGAACGGTTTTCTCATTGCATAATAGACTCTCGACCCCACATTATACCTCTTGATTATAAAGTGAAAGGAAAAGGTTTACCTTTATTCAAAATTGTGGTTCCATACATGTCTAACTTCCGGCGTAAAACTCCGTACATGATTTTCCGAAAGTTCATCGAGAAACCAAAACCGCCTAAGGACTCAGACGCAATCGAAGATGAACAGTTTGAGACCTACGACTTCTGTACAGTTCACATCAAGAACTTTCAGCACTACAAGAGGTATACCTTCGTCTTTCTGCCTATAAATGGGCCTTCCTTTAAAGTTCTAGCCTTCCAGAACAACTACAGGCCATTTACGGACTTCAACTACAAGGATACGCGTTTTAGGGTCTTTGGGACGCCCATAACGATGGCGTATCTCACACACTACAACCCTCAACTCAAACTTCACATCCTAGATAAAGCCCAGCCTTCCTTACTGGACAATCTTGTGGACAAGAAGGTTGAGGGGGACATTTTCGCGCGGGGAAAGAACAGAAAGACCGCAGATGATGCGCAAGCAGACTTTGTGCAGCCTAGGGACGTGCAAGATTTTGAAAACCCAGCCGTCAATCCAAACAATATCATTCTCCGCCAAAATATAGACGGCAGTTCTACAACCTATCACAGCGGTTCCATCCCACACGAAAATCCTCCATTTGGTCGCTTCATCGACGCCTGTGCATACATGAAGAGCACGCCCTTCCTTCCAAAAAAATATTCCGAGGTTGGAAAAATCGAATTGTACCAAGACCCAACTGAAATTACCACATCTGATCGTTCATCCTCACTATCCGTAGACTTGGATAGTCTTGTTTTGACGACAGTGTTTATGGCGTTGAGAGAAACTAGTATCAGGACAACCGTAAAGCATCCTGGTCAATCACACACCTCAAAAATAAGTCTTTTGACTTCTATTGCACTCAACACCGGAACCACCAACCAGGCAGCGTTCGTGTAAATAATGCAAATAAAAGATAAATAGGGGTATACTATGGGAATACAGCATTTATTGGAAAGTTTTACTTTGGGGGGAGGGGAAAGTTCAGCGGATGCTTGGAAAGTACCTATACATAATTTTCTTTTCTCTTTTTTTTTCTTCAATCTAACAGATGCATAGTAGGATAGTTCGTTCGTTAGATACTGAGCGCTTCCAGAATTTAACGACTTGGGGAACGGGATCTGGACTTTTCTCTCTTGGGGGAATTGGATCTGGAGTAGCGGCCCCTGCCGTACTCTTCTGGCTCACCAGAGGAAGGACCTCTGGTCTCGGTTGGTTCGCGGGCTTCATTGGTGCTTTCGGGAGCGTGTCTGTCGCTGCTGCCGTAATTGCGGTCCGCTGGTCTTCTGCGGTCGGGGGTATGGTATCTATCGCGAGACTCGTATCCGTGGTCACGCTCTTCGGGGCCCCCGGCTCTGTAATCGTCATACCCGCCGCGGTAGCCGTAGCTATCTCTAGCGTAAGGAGCTGGTGCGTAGCCGCCGTAGCTGCCATAGCCGCCACCACCGTAAGGAGCATCACGACTTCCATAAGGAGCATCACGGCTACCGTAGGGGGCTTCACGTCCGCCATAAGGGGCGTCACGTCCACCACGAGGCGGGTAAGGAGGGTAGCCACCACCATATCCGCCTCTGTCGTAGCCATAATTCTGGTAGCCATAACCACCTCTTCCACCTCTGTGAGGAGGAGGCGGGTAAGGGCTTGGGTAGCCGTATCCACCACGGCCACCACGGCCACCATATCCGCCCCGCGCTCCATATCCGCCTCTGCTTCCGTATCCGCCTCTCATGCCTCTTCTGGACGAAAATGGGTCTGAACGGGCAAGCTGAACGGTGAGCCCATCCTTGGCAACATATGAGAAGGTTTTACCATCAAGTTCGAGAGCCTTTTCACAATCTTCGGCATTTTTGAACTCCACAAATGCAAACTTTTGTCCTTCTTCGCTTCTGGGAGGTGGAATGTCTAATCTGACAAGTTCGCCATATCTATGGAGGGTTAGTGTCGAATTTTTGGAAGGATAGGGGAGTAAAAGAGCGAGCAAGACAAATCAGTAGGATATTCCAAGTAGTTATATTTCAATCTTTTTATTATTATCATTATGATTGTTGTCTATCATTTTGGAATGTTTGCAGCTGGATGTTGCTGGCAGAGGGGAGAGAAGACGATAAGGAAAGACACAGAAAACAAGACACAGAGAGGGGTTTATGGTAATAAAGAGACATACTTTTCGAAATCGGGCGCCAAGTCTGCGGCCTTGGTTTCTCTGGTGAACCCAGTCACGTAAAGGGTATTCAGGGGCATTGATTTAAGATCGAACTTCGGAGAGCTGTATCGATGTTGAACCAGCGAATCAAGTGCGTGAGCAAGGCCTAAAGCGAGTGGTCATGTGATTAATTGACACGTGATAAGATATTCATCACGTGATTGTGGTCTCTTGCGCGAATCGTCTGGTTTCTGTCTCGTTGCTTAAAAAACAGGGCCCGACTTTGGGGTTGCCGCACCTGGGCCCCAACAGCTCGCCCAACAATTTCGCGCCTAAGAGTGGGCTTGATCGAGATCGAGGCCCACAAGCCTCCATTCACCCCTTTAATAAGTTTGATACTCACACATTTATACTTTTCAAAGATATCGGCTTAGATGTAAAATTACAAACAAAAGATTGTGTATACACATACACATACTTTTAAATTAGAATAGAACATGCAACACCATTCACCGAAACTTAATACAATGACTTGCGACCAACCTCATAACGTTGGGCCAACATACCCCTAAATACATCCTTCATCATTCTCAACCTTTATATAAATTTTAACCCGAGCAAATGTTGGTTCTGCGCATCGAAGTTCATTTTCGAATCGCCAAAAGACTAGCCCACTAGGTTCCGTCCCATACTTTCAGCTTTGGCGGCAAAATCGTGGGTACTTTGCCAATAAGCAAACAGTGAGATTGGGATTTTGGTCTGAAACAGGATTAAGGTTTGGATTTCTTTTTAAAAGTTTTGAAACTTGAAATGTTTCAACTATCATATAAGCCGCTTTTTACTTAGTTGATTTACTCTATGAGTTACGTGTGAGGCCAGTACTCGCTCTGGTTGTTTAGGTAATTATTAAATTCTTGCATCCATTGTTACACCCATTCTTTGCATCCGCACGCGCGGCTTCACTGAGAATGCAGCGCGTGTTTTTTTTTTTTTATTTTTTCTTTTTGGATTTCTGCAGCATAAGGCCCAAATTACTGCCGCGAGCACAAACGGGTGTGTACGTGTGACTCTGCAGTCAGGCCAGAAAAAGTGCGACAAACCCTCAAAAAACAGAGAAAAAGAGGGAGAAGAACAAGAAAAAAAAAAATAGGCTGAGAACAGTATCGCCGACTTGAAATACCCGTGATTTGCCCCCATATTAAGCAAACAATTTTTTTTTTTAAGCGAGAAATTTTGAAAGTCAATTTTTTTCAACTAAAAGCTAAAAAAAGATCGAGAAAGATAGAAAGACTGCTGATTGAAGCCGGTTAGTCTAGTTAACAAGTTCACCCCTTCCCCTCATTTTCAAAGGAAACGCCCCCCTTCATCAACATGGCTCTCACTGACGAAAACATGGCCATGGAGCATCTGAATCTACTAGACAAGGAATACGAGGACCAAGATATTCTCAGCGAATTTTTGGATCAGCGTGTTTTCGATTCGATAAACGCAAACACACCTTTAGCACACGATCAGCATTTCCAAGAAAGCGATCAGCTTGAATCCTTTCACAATGACGTGTTTGCTAAATTAGAGACGAACAGTCAGTCAGGTCTACTTGATGATATTGACCTTGGCTTCAACCCTGAGAACGGAAATGTCAAGCAAGAGCATGATGGAAATGAATATATGTACATGAGCCCACATGCCAACAACTCCTACAGTCTGAACGTGAGCCCCACTCACTCAGTGGTTGACTCGCAGTATCCGTACAAGGCGCGTTCGCTTGACGATCATGATATGATCAGAAAAGAGTTTTCCAAGGTGAAATTCGGTAACTCCTTAATGAACCCCTGTCCACCAACGCTTGACGTACTTGACCCTTCCGCTTTGGACTTTTCCCCGGAAACGATGGCCAAACTTCCATATCAGCTTGACATTTTGAACCTACCGTCCTCATCACGGGTGGAAACACAGATTAAGTTGCGGTTTCAAATGAGCCCGCCTCCAAAGGAAACTTTTATTCACATTTCCCAAGATTTGATTTCGAAAAGTAAATTTTGCCTCCAGGACCCTGTGGAGTCTTTACCGGAAGTCTTAAGAAAAAACATGCTTTTTGTTGAGACGTATGTTTTGACTTCCGATTTGAGCAAATCGTGCAATATTTGCCCCAGATGTATAAAACGTGAGCAGAAGAGAGCACTGAGGTCGAAGACAGGTACTTCGGAGTCTACGGTAGAGTCTCCCACTTCCTCTATTCCAGGATCCATGAGCAACTACCAAACTCTTTGGACCGATCTTAAGATGATGAAAAAGGCCATTTTCTTCAACTGCAAGGAAGTCATCAGTTTTCCCGCTCCAACTGGTTTGGTGAATGACCACTCAAAAGTCCTTGATTTTTCTGCTAGAATTATCTGTTATTGCAGACACCATAAGGAACAAGAGGGCTTTAAGTTGCTTTTTGTTGTGAAAGACTTTGATAATGTCACTGTGGCAAAGCACCTTTCGAACCCTATCATGATCATGGACCGCAAGAAAACATCTGCTTCAACTATCAAAGAAGGCTCAGTTACTCAGGGTATCACTTCACAGTCGAGCCACGTGCCTTGCTCAGATGGATCAAACGATCTCGATAAGTTACATCCTATATCGCCGAACTCTATTGATGATTCTACTTCCGAGGCTATGGCAAATACTGACACGAACAACGATCCAAGTATATCTGGCCGTGGCCTTAAGAGAAAGAAGCTCTCTTTTGATGACTCATATAATTCCTCAACAAACCCCATGTTCAATGGTAGTGGGTTCTCTCCCTTGAGTAACAGTGATACCAATGCGTCTATTCACAATCTCCATGGCAAAAACCCATCCATTCCAAATTATGTGAATCCTTTTACTTCGCAAAGCTTTTCGCAAAGTGTTCTGTTGGCGCGTCAACGACTGCTGCAACAACTCCAACTGGTTGTCCAATCGGAGCAACAACCAGCGATTCAAAAGATCATTCCTTCTCAAGGCCCGATTCGTGGAGGTATAGAAGTGACACTTTTGGGATTCAATTTCCGCCCAGGTTTAACGGTCAAGTTTGGTTCCAAAAATGCTTTGGCCACTCACTGCTGGTCTGAAAGTACCATTGTGACCTACTTGCCTCCAGCTGCTCAACCTGGGCAAGTTTTGGTGAGCTTCGTGGATCATGACCATGTAATGGTGGGAAATCAACAACTGATTTTCACTTACACAGATGACACCGACCGCCAGTTGATTGAGCTCGCTTTGCAAATCGTCGGATTGAAAATGAATGGTAAGCTAGAGGATGCGAAGAATATTGCGAAACGTATTGTTGGCTCTGACACTACTGATGGAGGATCAAATATCACTCAGTCTCAAGCTTCCGATGCTCATCAAGAAAGTATGGAATGGTATGATAATGCACACAAGGCTGTTGAGAAACTCTCAAGGTCAGATATGTCAACCGAGGACATTCTTATCAATTTCCTTGCATTGGTTGACCTCCCTAATTGCCCAATAATCATACCAAATTGGCAATTATGCAATAGTCAAGGCCAGTCTTTGCTTCACCTTGCTACTTTAAGAAACTATTCTAAATTGGTGGGCTTCTTAATCACACATGGTTGCAAGATTGATATAAAGGATAACCAAGGTCTTACTCCATTGTTCTTTGCATCTATGTGCGGCTTCAGAGAGTTAATCAGTGTCTTCATTGAATGCAAGTCGAACTGGAATCTTAAGTTAAGCAATGATCAATCACTTAAGGACTACTGTGACCTCAACGTGTTGGATTTATTCACCAAGCTCGAGGCATCCAATTGGGCGGACAATAACGATTTGAGTAGTAGTAATTCGTCAGGCTCTGATGTTGGTGAAGACATGTTGAACCGCTCATACAGTGTCGACTCTTTGAACTCAATGTATATGATGAATTATGGAAGACACATATCCAGAATGCTGACTGATTACAAAATTGCCTCTTGTGACGGTGACAAGGGAAATATTAATTCAAGCTTCAAGGGTGTCGGAAATGTTAAGGCCGCATTGCGGAAAAGGAAGGTATTGGATCCTTACGGAAGTGACTCAACGGACTTTGCTGACTCGGAATTGGAATCTGAAGATAACTTGAGCGTTGAGCTTGTGAGCCGAAGAGCTACATGGACTAGGGAAGTTGATGATGAGGACTATTATGATGATTACTCAGCAGTAGAGGATGAAAACAATTCTGATGAGGAAAATCAAAGCAATTTTAATGAGCAGGCTGTAACTGAAGCATCGTCTGAAAGCTCAAAGCCGGGTCTCTGGCAAATGATGAAGACGGCAGTATTTTCAAATGACCGAGAATCACCACTTCCCTCATACTATGATCTATTTCCTTCAGGTGATGGGGCCATACGACCAAAGACTGAGCTTGAGAGGCAACTTAATGAGGTTGATGAGAATGAAGGTTCCGCTCAGCAAGTTTATGAAAACCCCGGACAACAGGATGACACAGGAATCGCTTCAGACTCATCGGAAGATATGGTAATCTCCTATATCAACCACCCTCGGAAAGCAATCAAAAATGATAAGATGTTGCTTTTCTTTTGGCTTCCAGTACTCTTTATGATCATTGGACTTTTCGCATATCTGTCATTCACTGGGTACAAGGTAGAGTTGATTGAGAAATTCAAGGAGGCGGGTCGCAATGCCATCGGTAATGTCGTTGTCGGTAACGAAAGGCTTTCGCACGTGTTTACGAAATCCCAGATCGAGCAAGTGGTGTAATGTATTTATGAAATAATATAAGTTTAATTTTCTTACTATCCAAAGCCATTATTGTACCATGCAAACATATTTTTTCCCAATCCTTTTAAAAAGTTTCGTGGTACAATGAAAGAGTAAAGTGGAGGCCTATCGCGCGACTGGGAATTCGCCTTACGCGAAAGTATATGAATCTCACTAATATCATTCCATTTGATAACTATCGAAAAATATAATAGAGGAAACCACGCTGGGAACTTGTAACAATGGCAAAACTACGTCTCCTCTTGCTTAAAAACAAAACTACGCCGCAAGATCCTTACAAAGAGATTTTCTCTTCCGCAGAACATCTTCCAGAATTCATACCTCTTCTCAACCATGCCCCCACTGATATTTCGGCGACAGTGAGATATCTAACTTCCAATGAATTTCTCCATGATACAAAGCAATTCATCATCACCTCGCAAAGAGCAGTTGAGGTGCTTCATGAATGTCTAGATATTATTGCTGATTCTGACCCTCACAAGGCATCGATGATTAGAAATAAGTGCGGTTATACTGTTGGCCCAGCCACGGAACAGATTCTTCTGGATAAGGGATTTTCGGATGTTAGGGGTGGCCGTGAATCGGGAAACGGGTCTAAACTTGCGGATTTGATTTTACAGGAAAGATCTCAGGAATCTTTGGATAATCAGGAGGGTGAACCAAGCATCGTATTTTTCACCGGCACTATACGTAAGGATATTATTCCGGTGAAATTAAAGGCAAACGGTGTTCCAGTGACAGAAGTGGTAATCTACAAAACTGAGCCCAAAGACTCCATTGTGGAAAATTTTCTTATTTGTTGCCAAGAACACGTTGATTGGGTGGTATTTTTCAGTCCACAGGGAACTGAGGAAATCGTTGAGCATATGGCAAGTGCATTACCACAAGCTGTTCGTGTGGCCAGTATTGGGCCAACCACGGAAGAGTATTTACTAAAGAAAGGCATCACTCCGCATGTCGTGGCACCTCTGCCTACGGCATCTGCATTATACAATAGCATCACGACTTGGGAGTCAAATAATAGACAATCTAAATATACCGACACTTAATTCAAACAATATATCTGTAAATAACCAATGTATTATATTTCTCTTTACTTCCTTGAGGCCTTGACCACATCGATAATCTGTTGCACCACTCCAGGGTTCGACAACGTGGAGATATCTCCCAACTGATCTTCCTCTGCTGCCAATACCTTGCGCAAGATTCTCCTCATAATCTTTCCAGAACGGGTCTTGGGCAAATCCTCTACAAGCAAAATCAACTTAGGTGCTGCGAATGGACCAATTTCTTTCCGGACAGTAAGAACCAACTCCTTCTTCACCGCTTCAATGGTGGCCGTGTCCTCGGCTTTGAAAGGCCCCTTCAAAGACACATATGCTGCAACCGCTTGACCAGTCAAGTCATCAGCAAAGCCCACGACAGCACTTTCTCCCACCAATTCGTGCTCAATCAAAGCCGCTTCAATCTCGGCGGTTGAAAGCCGATGACCCGAAACATTGACAACGTCATCAACACGGCCCAAAATCCAAAAGTAGCCATCTTTGTCACGTGCTGCACCATCCCCGGTGAAGTAATATCCTTCATACGCTCCAAGATAAGTGTCGATGAAACGACTATAGTCATTGAAAATTCCGCGAGTGATTGAAGGCCAGGAATTTTTAACCGCTAAAACACCTTCCACGCCGTTTTCTTTCAACTCTTGCCCAGTGACAGGGTCCAAAATGTGTGCATCAATGCCAAAGAAGGGCAAAGATGCCGACCCGGGCTTGGTAGGTGTCACTCCAGCAATCGGAGTCAACATATGAGATCCCGATTCTGTTTGCCAGTATGTATCGACGATATGGGCTTTGCCACGGCCCACGTTATCGTTATACCAGTGCCATACTTCAGCCGCAATAGGCTCACCAACTGACCCAAGCACACGCAAAGAGTCCAACTTGTAGTCTTTAATAAACGAGGTGCCTGCCCGTTTCAACAAACGTAATGCTGTGGGTGCAACATAAAACTGGTTGACCTTGTACTGGTCGACAATTTCCCAGTAGCGCGAATAATTTGGGTATGCTGGCGTGCCTTCAAAAACAACAGTAGTTGCGCCATTAAGAAGTGGGCCATAAACGACATAAGTGTGACCAGTGATCCATCCAATATCACCAGCGGTGAAGAGAATGTCATTTTGATGAACATCAAATGTGTACTTTGTTGTCAACAAAGCCCCGAGCAAATAGCCAGCCACATTGTGTTGCACCCCCTTAGGCTTACCAGTTGATCCCGAAGTATACAACAAAAACAAGGGGTCTTCTGCATTGGTCGGGGTGGGTGGGTAATAGTTGCCATACTTTGCCAACTCTTCATGCCACCACAAGTCTCTCTGCAGATTAAAGGGCACATGAGGGCTGCCAGTTCTTTGAAAAACAAGGACATTACGTACATGAGACAAATCCTTCAAGGCCTCATCCACGATTTTCTTGGTCTCGATGATCTTGCCACCACGCTTAGACTCGTCCGCGGTAATCACAATACGGGAATCCGCATCTACAATGCGATCTCTTAAGGAGGTAGACGAAAATCCAGCAAATACTACCGAGTGTACCGCTCCAATGCGCACAATAGCCAACAAGGTTACCAAAGCTTCAGGGATCATTGGTAAATACACCGCGACAGTGTCACCCTTCTTGACACCTAACTTGGCCAAGGCCTGGGCCAACTTGCACACATCTTTAAGCAACTCCGCGTACGTGATGATCCTTCCATTATTTGGCTCGTCACCTTCATAAATGATTGCAGGCTTGTCTGGGGTTTCAATAGCCCAACGATCTACTGCATTATACGCTGCATTCAATTGTCCTCCCACAAACCACGCGGGCAAATTGCCGCCTTTAAAATCGTTCTTCGGGTCTGCTGGATAGCGTGCGAAATCAAATGGTCGGTCCCAATGCAAAAGCTCTTTTGCTTGAGCACCAAAGAATGTAGCAGGGTCTTCAATCGACTGCTTATACATCTTCTGGTATTCCTCCAAAGACGCTAAGTTTGGGGCGGATTTGGATCTTTCGAAAAACCCCTTGGGTGGTTGAGAAGCCTTCTCATGGTCCATAGCCAAAGATTCAGGCATATTTCTTGAAATATAATTCCAATTCAAATAGTCGCGAGTTTGACTCTAATTAGCTGTGAGTCGAGAAGTATTCAAAGAAAGTAAACGACTCAAGATTCAATTTCTAAAAAAAAAATTCTTTGTTTCTGATTTAAGCGAGATTATGAAGCAGAAAATAATCTGTCGGAGTTAGGGCCTGCTGAGTACTGCCTTAAATATGTGTGGCCCGGAGTTTGTGCGGCCACCCCACAAATCTAGGCAGAGAATCAAGCCCGCTCCCCACATTAATGCGACCTGCACTTACGAAGATGGTGCGCCGCACAAGGCTAAGAATGGGAACTTGGGTCCACCTACTAAGCCCACAATTGGGCAAGTCGGGCAGTGCCGAGAAAGACGGGAGCGGGGAAAACACACACCATCCCCTTCTTGAAATACAAGTGAGTTCATTGTTGTACATTGCTCAATGTGTATGGCGAAGAATTAAGGTCTGGTTTTCCAGATTTGTTATCCTTTAATTATCGATGCATTACACTCTAAGTGTTCTGCATCGGGTGGAAGGAATCGGCAGACAGATTAACACATTTAATCCCGCAAGCCAAGCTTCTTCTCAAAAACCATATTTCTTTTTTTTTTTCCTTTTTCCCGCGATCATGTGGATTCTCTCACCCTTGTGAGAGTCCCACTAACTCCGACAATAGACCTCAATTTCATCTCAGCGTTTCCACATCCATTGTTTGGGGAATGATCACGATTCATAACATGGGCTTGTTCATTACCCAACCCACGTTTTCACACAAAGACGAGCGAATTGACGCAAATAAAATGCACGATACTGATTCGCTCGCGTTATTTTGATCGCATCATCACTGCGGCCTTAAATTTATTACCTTTTGGAAGACTTTTTAAGAGCTCAAACATCTGTTCGATGTAAATGCAGCTAATGCGACATAATCGTTGTGTCTGTGATTTCAACAGAAGGAAAAATAAATGAATTGACACATGTAACATTGGTTTTGACGGTGAATAATAGCCGTATCAAGGGAAATCGGTAAAGGCGTTATTTCGGCTGACCATAATAAAATTCCATACACAGGTTACCAGAATCTTCGATAGCATATTCTTATTGTATTCGTTTGATTTTTATGGTGAAAGTTGACATTTTTCTCAATTTCTTTCATGAGAAATGTCTGTCTTTTTCTTTTTTTTTTTTTTTTTTTTTTTTTGTATACCCATATCAAATCGGAGGAGGGTCCTGTTGGAGGTAAGACGACCTCAAGCCTATGATTTTGGTGGAGTGGGTATCTTATATTTCTATAAGATTCAGTGGTGCCAAGTTCATCGCCAAAACCATTTGAAATATTTTGAATCGGGTCCCTTCAATCTGGAGGTCTCTGGCC
The DNA here is from genome assembly GCA_030569435.1 of Metschnikowia koreensis. Taxonomy (NCBI): domain Eukaryota; kingdom Fungi; phylum Ascomycota; class Pichiomycetes; order Serinales; family Metschnikowiaceae; genus Metschnikowia; species Metschnikowia koreensis. Next base: position 131,719 of record JAJMKX010000256.1, on the reverse strand, counting down.
GAACCAGCTTCACAATCACAGAGTATTAGAAACTTGCTTCACAGCGAACCACAGAACGGCACGAAAAAGACACCCAAAGCCAAAAAAAAAATTAACAACATTCTTTCCAAAGAAGGTAAAAAGAATGCCTTCTTTCAACATTATTATTTTCCCACGATGGATAGTTTCGACAGTTAATCTTGGTCAACAATTCCCTTGGGCCCTGCGTGGTCGCACGGAGTTGGAGTCAATATACTTTGTACACGACAGAGTCACACGTTTTCAAAATGATATACAAACATGAATATAGTATTCGGCAAAAGATATTTGGCATATAAGACGAAAGCACATATGAAACCAAATTTTACATTTTTTTTTTTTGAACTCATCATTTTATTTTTAGTTACTTTTTGTAGATGGGAAAGTCCCGAATTGGGAGCTACGCTGGCATTTCGAGATTTAGAGCCCGCGTTTCCGTGGCAAGTCATGTGCCAGCTCGGTCGCCGATGCTTGTCCATAGTGCACTTTACGGCACCGGTTGGAAACTTTTGCTCCGGAAAGACTTACATCTTTGATCACTTTCGTGGTTTTTAGAAAAGTGACGACAAATTTCGACGGCTCTCACAAATTTGCACACATAGCCCAAAAAATAAAAATAAAAACAGAATTAATTCTATTCAAATCAAGCAGGAAAGAATAGATACTGAGGCTATCTCCAATTAAGTCAAAATATTAACTTGACATCTTTTGCAATCAAATCGATTTATTTATAAAACCTTATGAGTGGGATTGCTCTCAAATTTACGTCGCTTCTTCTTCGAACGATAGCGAAGCCAATATCCGTGACACTCAAGGCGCAGGCTAAAGAGCACGAAACGTTTAGAAAGGCATGCATCAAGGTGGCACAGACGGTACATTCCACCGATATCAAGCTCCGGATGAAGCTTTTAGGTGAAAACAAGATCAAAATCAGGCCTTTGAATGATAAGAAGGCCATTGAGTCTGGCGCAAATTTTCTCCTGGAGTTTTTCATATTTCTGGTTGCTGGCTCGCTTATCCTTTACGAAAGTAACCGCAGCAGAATCAAGTCAAACACAGAGAAATTGAATACTAAAAATGATATTTCCGATCTACAGGATGAGATCAAGGAGGTGAAGGTGCTTGTGGAAAAGCTCTCGCAGGACTTAGAGCTTTTACATGCAATAACCACAGCTGCTACCGAAAAAGCTCTGAAAAATAAAACACCTGATAAGGTCACGAAACCGAAAGTGGTGGATGTAGCAGTGGCGGCTTGATTTCAAATTTGATTCTAAACCCTGCTCAATACGTGTCCAAACAAATCTTGACATTAATATACAAATATATATAGTACATTGGGAGGGAGCACGGCCACCGCGTAAGCAAACCAGACCCGTGAGGGTGGCACAAAAAAAATACTCGCTTACTTCTGGCTCTTCTTCCGCTCGACCTTTAACAACAATGCCTTGTTGATGTGGGGCAATACACCACCGTAGGCAATGGTGGCCTTGATCAAGTTGTCCAATTCCTCGTCACCTCTAATGGCCAATTGCAAATGTCTAGGTGTTATTCTCTTGACCTTCAAGTCCTTAGCAGCATTACCGGCCAATTCCAAAACCTCAGCGGTCAAATATTCCAAGACTGCGGTCAAGTAAATGGCTGATTTCGATCCAATACGGATCTTGCTTTGCGAGTTTCTCTTCAAATATCTCTTAATTCTACCAACGGGGAATTGCAAACCTGCACGTGCAGAGTGAGAGCTGGATACCTTGTTGGCCTCGGAAGATTTTCCCTTACCGCCATGTACTTTTCCTTTTCCTGACATTTTTTGTGTGTAATTTGTGGGGCAAAAGAAAGAGGAGTTTTGGTTTTGTTTACGTTTCTTGTTCCCGCGTAAACATAAGCAGCCCGCGCCTGAGCTCTTGGGGTTACCCGCACCGCCGCGGGGGCGCGGTGTCTGTTGATATGCTCATGTGGTCACGTGGATCAACAGGTTTTGGCAGCTGCCTTTTCGTATGTTTTATTCACTTACGGGAATTTATCTTAATTTTGAATAGTTAGAGAATTTAGCAATAATTAGCATATGTAGTATTATTGTGATGTTTTCATTTCCTTTTTGTCGTCACTGAATAATTTTTCATTGGCTTCATGCATTTATCTTCAAATTAAACCCACCGCATAATTTAAATAAAATTACGATATTTACCACAAACTTTATTAGTACAAGCAAAACAAAATCAGTAACATTCTTTTAAAGAGATACAAAAAAAGAAAATTAGGTCATCTGAAGAACACTTTCAATAAAATTTCAATCAGAATACTCTCTTCTCAAGCCATTGTTGCGATATTCAAGACCAATCAGATTCTTTTAAAGCTTGTGACAAATGTTTTCTCAGTCAGAACCTTATTATTTCCAGAAAGAACACCAAAAATATTCTCTTTTGATTTCTCTTCTTTATCTCAAAATAGAGGACTACACTTTTTTCTCACGGAGTTTATCCATACCGAAGACTGAATCAAATAGCGAATTTACATTTCAAAATATATATCAAGCTGCAACACTGTATCACGAATTGATAACGGAGTGTGCCCCGAGCTTGTCAAGTAGCTTTTCGACTTCTGACCGAGACTTTTGCAATTCCGTACAAATAGAGTCAAAGTGTTGAGATCCTCTGACAAGTTTAATCAATTTCACAATCTCCTTATCCTCAGACAGTTGCCCAGGCGTACTGGACAGTTCACCTTCTGAGTCTGATGTACCATCATCATTCTCTTCATCCGAGCGCCCACTCACCAGCCCATCAGAATCACTATCAAACACATCCAGATCCAAATTATCCGTTGTATCTTCGCGTTCAACGTGTAGTAAATTGTTCGAGCTGCTGGAGGATTTCCGCTTTTGCTTTACAACATACTGTTCATCGAGTTTAGAGAATGCACCAACGGGGCGATCGACATGGTAATTAAAACTGACAGTTCTTGTTTTTTTCCCGGTTTTCAAATTGCTTTCCCTGACAACGCTTTTCAAAAGACCAGCTTCCGAAGTGTTGCCACCACTTTGCCTAAAAGCAGATTCGATCTTCGCCTTGCTTTGGAAATGCGCCAAGATGACGTCGATACCCTCGGTGCGTCCTTCACCAGCCTCGAGTGACTTTGTAACTGAATGCAAAATGGGGTACAGATTCACTCGATAGATAATGCCGCGCACTACACCGAAGTTTATGAATCTGCGTATATCTATGTTCTTTAGTATTTTCTGATGCTGAATGTACCACTCTTTAAGAGTCTGGCCTTGGTTAAGCAGTCGATATAGATAAAACAAGGTGGCTTTGGATGGGATTTTTATCTCTGTCTTTTTTCCCGCAAACGCCATAGAAATTCCTGGTGTCATATCTCTTGAAAGTGGACTGGTAGACTCAGAAAATGTTTGCTTTCCATCATTTGCATCCGGGACTCGCCTCTGGCCAGGAATTCCTCGAATAAATGCAGACGTGAAGACTTTAGGGGTGCTCGAAAGACTTGGAGTAGCTGGAGTAACTGGGGTAGCCGCAGATCGAGGGGTTCCAGGTGTTGCTTGGAGTGAAATAGGCTCATTCCATTGATTTGTAGCAATGATATAGGCTTGACACTCTTCAGCCATACCATTAGTCTTGAGAAAATTGCCTATATGATTTGTAGGCGCATAAATATTGCTGAACTGAAAGATATCAACAAGAATTATACACTGATAGTGCATGAGGTGCTGGATACATTGCTTAGTTAAAAGATAGTCCGCACCAGCCAATTCGCTTATACGTTTAACGGAGTTGAGCCCATTTACGTAGGGTAGAATTTTGACCATAGTGGGGTCCCAAACCACATCTATGAGCAGGTTCAATTTCACCGTCAGAATAGGCACTTGATGTGCCTTCAAATTTACCGGAGGTGGGAGCATGGGGAAAAGTTTGATGTCTACACTATTGGCCGAGTCAATGGGGATACAGCATTCGGAATAGTTGTTCAAGTCCTGATATAACTGGTGAATAAGCGACTCGATCGACAGCAATGAAAATTTCTGGATTTTTGAGTGGCCCGGCGTATATTGGAAACTGTTCCCCGCAAAAGTCGTACCACTCGAGCCACTAAAGAAAGCGTGTTCCTTATCCAATTTGCTTAGAAGCAAGGATTGTTCTTCCAACGCACGAAACATTTTCCCCATTCGACTAACTGCCAGCTCATATGGCGTGGTGTCGGAGTTGTAAGGCAAAACAAACCCGAAGTTGAAGTTGAAAGAATTTCGAGAATAATGGCTTCCTTCTATATTGACAGGGTACCCTAGTACGCGAAATTCATTGATTTTAAATGACACGAGTTTGTTACATAACTGAGGTTTTGGTATTATGTAGTTCTTGACGGTATCGAAGTTGAAAAGCACATTGTCTGCAGATTCTAAGTCAAAGCTGCCAATCGAACCTTCGGGCACTTGATGAACGATTTGGGTACCTTTAACTGGGTGGAAGACTGCATAAAAAATAGCAGTGATAGGTACAAATCCATCGTTAGATATCATCACGACTACTGTCAAGAATAAAGATAACTGAGACGTATTGAGAAGTCCATAAAAAAACGTGTAGGACTGAAATCTCGAGTCTTGGATTTCCGGTGAGTAGAAGAAAAAAAAGCTCCGCGACGGGGAATTGAACCCCGGTCTACCGCGCGACAAGCGGTAATTCTAGCCACTAAACTATCACGGACTTGTTGTGTTCGAACTTTTCATGAAGGCGTTTATATTGATATAGTTCCAAAACCTTTAAGAAGAAAAAATTCAGTCCCTGAGCCAAAACCTGCTTCTAAAAATGACGGAATATTGTTCTTGATGGAACTCATAGCCTACACGATTATCCCCTCTGGAAAAATTATAAAAAATAACATATATCACGACACAATAATGGATCCGATAATGTTGGATTGCTATCTTGGAGGTTATCAAATCGAAAGAAGAAGTGGTGTGAGTATGGAAGAAATTAATGAAAAAGTCAAGGAGATTTTAACGAAAATCGACTTCTTCCTGGACGAGAAAGATAAACTTTCGTTCTCTTTCAATTCTGTATTGACTGTTAAAGGTAAGTTTGCTATCCTCGAAGTATCATACAACCATTTTCCAGCTGCTCAAAAATATTTCGAGAAAAATTTTCTCCAAATATATGCTTCTAATCAGGAAGCACTATGCCACGAATTGGCTCAAGAAATGAAAACTTTCAGGAGCTCTTATGAACTGATGGAAAAGTTTTGGAAAAGGGAAGATCCACCTGTTTTAGAAGCTTTGATATCAAGCGCTGAAAGGTATTTTCGAATTGAAAATGAAAGGCTTGAAGCAGAAAAATTAAAGTTAAAATTTATACGCGAGACACCAAAGCAAGAGCGAGTCAATGATATAATTGGAATGGTTTGCGAAGTTCAGTTTATCCAGCAATATTGTTCCGAATGCCACAACACTACCCATTCTCTAAGCGAGTGTACGACTTGATATTCTTGGAGGATAAACTCTTTTGATCTATCACAATTGCAATGAACTACCGCATTTGAACTACCGCATTGGCCACGAGTTTTTGCGAAAACGTAATGCTGAGATTGCAATGCTTATTTATTTCTAATATTTTTTTTTTTTTTTCATTATGCTTTTCGATTCGATATTTGAATTCGAAGATAAAAGGTTTTTGTGGTGACAATAGAAAGCACTGAAAAATAAGTCTCGAATGAGAGAATACAGGTATTAATAATCAAGTCTAATAATAGTCACGTGTGGAAAATGCCCCGTAATGAATCCGCATGAGGTACAATTTCGTATATAAATATGGGTAAAAAATACCAGAAATTGAAAATAAGAATTATCACTATTCATAGAGGTTAAAGAAGGAGTAGTACAAAAGATGACGAATCATGATACATTCTCGTCTCTCCCGAGTCCGAATGTAGGAAATACTCAACACCTCAGGGTCTTTCGCGCACGCGTTTAGAAATAAAGCATGGCACTTTTTAGTCTTGGCTTCACTATATCCCAATAACGCTTCTCAATTTTCACAATATTATTTTTCAAAAACCATCGACCTGTTTCAACCGCTAGATATACCCCAACATGGTTATGGACGAGAAAAAGAAACTTTCGTGCTCGAACTGCCGGAAGATCAAGCGTAAGTGCGATGGTGGGCACCCGTGCTCCAGTTGTGTCAAGAAAAGTGTTTCTTGCGACTATAATACTACCGACAGACGATCACAAAGATACTCTGTAGGATATATAAAAAGTTTGGAGACGAATAACGACGTCCTAGAGGGTGCACTTGCAGGTTTGGTTGCACTCAAGGATGACCCCCAAGCCCTTGCAGAGAAGCTTGAATCACTCAGCTTATCTTTCCCCAAACGGGTAGAAAGGCCGGAAGACTCACCAAATGACTTGAATATGGATGATGACTATGAGCCAACGGAAAACGAGGTCTCCGAAATGCCCTATGTTACAGAAAATGACCAGTATTTTGGAGCAGGAAGTGTTTATCATTTAAGGGGTGTGCCGACTCAAGAACAGGAACCGCTTTTGGTGACTAGTCCCGCAGATATGAGCCAAATAGACGAGGTCATAACTTTGGAGCAGGACTTCGAGTATGTGGCCGGGTTGGTCCGTGATTACTTCAATAATCAGTATTATGGCACTCAGCATATTTTGCTTGATAAAACCAGAATTTTACATGAGCTTGGAAATCGGAATTTAGATGGTCCTTTCCTCAACGCTGAGTTAATATATGCCATTTGTGCTAATAGTAGCAGGCTCACCTTCAAAGAAGCTGATGCGTACTGCGATCATGTTCTCAAAGGCCTCTTTCTGGACAAAATAATACTGTCAATTGCTATATCTCAGTGCTATACTTTGTTAGCCTTGCACTGCATTTCCAAAGGGCAGATATCAAAGGCCTGGCTATTTGCAGGCTTAGGTATTCGTATTGGCCTTGACGTTGGTTTCGATATGTATCACGCGGAAAAGTCTTGTCCCACATCCAATCGTTGCTTCATGGGCACCCTTGTTATGGACCAATATCTTGGAATGTCACTTGGACGGCGCTCGTCTCTCCAACAGAACTCTGTACCAGTTCTTCGGCTTCATGGAGAGAGTGATGCTGACTATCTTAATGTCAAATATTCCATTGAGCTCATCGAAATGACAAGGCATATGGTAAGACTGACTTATCAGCCTGTGACATTTGACAAAGACCCTAAGATCAACTATCTTCTCAAGTTTAACCGACTGAAAGTTTTTAATATGAAATTGCTCAAATGGAAGCAAAGTTTGGATCCAGCATGTTCTTGGCTGTATGCGTCCTTGAAGTCAGAGAAAAATTTGGCTACCCAAAACCACACGCTCAAGTTTCTCTACTACTATCTACTCATATTCTTGAATAAGCCATTTTTACATGTGCCAAAGCAACACTCCACAGTTTATCTTATAGAAGAAATGGCTAAAGAGGTCTACCTAATAGTCTATCTGAAGCTTGTCAAAATCGACGAAGAAAATGGAACCAAGCTACATGGACGTGATGTGCACTCTGAAGGACCTCAAATCAGTAGCATCAAATATTCATCTGCGAGCATGGATATTTGTGTAGTGATGCTTTTAGCAAATGTGTTGTTGACGTTAATCATAAGTCAACCCGAGCACTACATTCACTTAGAGAAGCAATTTAAGGCTTTTGCGCAATACACAAACTATATTGGGTTGAGAAAGTATGACGCAGTTGAGAAACCAATGACAACATTGCTAAAAAAGTTTGAGGCTTTCAAAGCTCAAATAAAAGTGGAGGGCTCACAAGCTGGTGATTCTTCTCCAGAGCTCGAGCATCAAATGAAAGAGGAGCAAAGTAGTGATTTGGCAAGTAAATATTCACCACCAACCTCGGATTTTACCAGTTCAGACCATGGTAATTTTGACTCTGATCATATCCGGAAACCTCAACTGTCATGCGTTCCGAAATGGAAAGGCATCGATCTACTGACAAATCTGATAAGTTCACCAGAAGATGCGCAGGAGTCTTCTGAGTTTGATCCCTGGTGGCAACAATTGAACAACAGTGCGTTGCGCTCACATAACGAGGCGCTTGCGACTGCCCCGAATTTAGCAGTATTTCTGGGTCCTATAAATAATCAGCACCCACAAATAATGCAAGGCCTGTCACAACCTATCGATTCATTTTACGGAGGAGAGAACCAAGACCAGTTTTATGAGGTCCATTCGCAGCCACCGTTAGGTATCGAGCGACCACAAGTAGTTAGTGCTCCTACAATGTTTGACCAGAACGCCATCTACAGTTACGATCATCTTCCAAAGTCTAAGGATCCAATGGATCAAATTTTCAATCTGTTGTTCAGCAATAACGGAGAGGAATTTTTCACGGATAAATCACGCGTCAATTGGGACGCCATGTTCAAAGAGCAATATCCTCAAATGCCCAAATAGTTTTATGAATAAGGACATATTACTATGATTAAATTAAAGTTAGTTTAAGTAATCATGATTATGCAAATCAAGCACTTTAATTACCCGATTTTATGTGCCCAACTGAATTAATAACCACCACAATTGAGCGCAGCTGAATTGTGCCAAGTATTTGCACCATTGATCTTATAAAACAAACTCTTTTGATTTATAAGAACTTGAAAGACGTTATTCAAGTAGACAAATATGTAATAAGCTGTGAAAAAAAAAAAGAAAATACTTCAGAACGCTTGACCACTGACATCCCAGTATATTAGCTGGGCCTCACCACCACTACCAACACGAGCCGGGCTCGGGCCGCGCATGCAGGCCTTTTCCGCGCAGTATGACAGAATTTTCCAGAATTTTTTCTCCCACAGTGCTCACTAATATATACTGAGCGAAATCCACACACCAAGATCGCACACTGATACAATCAAAAGTTTCACTGCAACTCTTATCAATTTGATAAACAGCAAGAAAAAGTAAAACAATGTTGAGAGCACGTGCATCCACCGCGAGAAACCTTGTTCGTCACTACTCCCACAAGGAGCTCAAGTTTGGCGTTGAGGGCAGAGCCGCTCTTTTGAAGGGTGTCAACACATTGGCAGACGCTGTTTCGGTGACTTTGGGTCCTAAAGGTAGAAATGTGCTTATTGAGCAACAATTCGGCTCGCCTAAAATCACCAAGGATGGTGTCACCGTGGCCAAGTCCATCACCTTGAAGGACAAGTTTGAGGACATGGGTGCCAAGTTATTGCAAGAAGTTGCCTCCAAGACTAACGAGTCTGCCGGTGACGGTACTACTTCCGCCACTGTTTTGGGTAGATCCATTTTCACCGAGTCCGTCAAGAATGTGGCTGCTGGATGCAACCCAATGGACTTGAGAAGAGGAACTCAGGCTGCTGTTGAGGCCGTCGTCGAGTTCTTGCAAAAGAACAAGAAGGAGATCACCACCAGCGAGGAAATTGCGCAGGTCGCCACCATTTCTGCCAACGGCGACACCCACATCGGTAACTTGTTGGCCTCCGCCATGGAGAAGGTCGGCAAGGAAGGTGTGATCACCGTCAAGGAGGGTAAGACCTTGGAGGACGAGTTGGAGGTCACTGAAGGTATGAAATTCGACCGTGGTTTCATCTCCCCATACTTCATCACCAATACTAAGAACGGTAAGGTTGAGTTTGAAAACCCATTGATCTTGTTGTCCGAGAAGAAGATCTCCTCGATCCAAGACATTTTGCCTTCCTTGGAGTTGTCCAACCAAACCAGAAGACCATTGTTGATTTTGGCCGAGGACATTGAGGGTGAGGCCCTTGCTGCTTGTATCTTGAACAAGTTGAGAGGCCAAGTCCAGGTCTGTGCCGTCAAGGCCCCTGGTTTCGGTGACAACAGAAAGAACACTTTGGGTGACATTGCCATTCTTTCTGGTGGTACCGTGTTCACCGAGGAGTTGGACCTCAAGCCAGAGAACGCCACCATTGAGCAATTGGGCTCTGCTGGTTCGATCACCATCACCAAGGAGGACACTGTCATCTTGAACGGTGAGGGTTCTAAGGACAACATCCAAGCCAGATGCGAGCAAATCAGACAAGCCAACGACGACATTGCCACCACTGAGTACGAGAGAGAAAAGTTGCAGGAGAGATTGGCCAAGTTGTCTGGCGGTGTTGCCGTCGTCAAGGTTGGTGGTTCCTCCGAGGTTGAGGTTGGTGAGAAGAAGGACAGATACGATGACGCTCTTAACGCCACCAGAGCTGCCGTGCAAGAAGGTATCTTGCCAGGCGGAGGTACTGCTTTGATCAAGGCCTCGAGAATCTTGGACGATGTCAAGAGCAAGGCTGCTAACTTCGACCAGAAGTTGGGTGTTGAAATCATCAAGTCTGCCATCACCAAGCCTGCCAGAAGAATCATTGAGAACGCTGGTGAGGAGGGTGCTGTCATTGTGGGCAAGGTCTTTGATGAGCCTGAGTTCAACAGAGGTTACGACTCGTCCAAGGGTGAGTTCACCGACATGATTGCTGCTGGTATCATTGACCCATTCAAGGTTGTCAAGAACGGTTTGGTTGATGCTGCAGGTGTCGCCTCCTTGTTGGCCACCACCGAGTGCGCTGTGGTCGATGCTCCAGAGCCAAAGGGTCCTGCTGCCCCAGCTGGTGGCATGGGCGGTATGGGTGGTATGCCAGGCATGGGCTTCTAATCTTGAAGCCCCTACTTGTTTCTGTATATAGTGAACACCAACTCCCCTTACTACGACGAATACATGAATGTGAATATCTTAGGACATTGAAATCGATAGGACCGTGTAGAAAAAATTATGATTGTTTTTTCTCCTTTTTTTCAAATACCAAAGAAATAGTCTCTTGTAAAAAAGAATGAGTAAAAAAAATCATTTATTACATTTGGTTGTCCATAATTCGCGTCTTTGACGTCCATCATGCTGAACCTTTATATAGAAACATCATAAGCAGGTACCCATCGCGACTATAGATCCAAACATAATACAAATATTACAGATTCCTTTAAATAAGTCGGATTAGTGGTTTTACACATACACGATAGGCAAGGGGGCTTATAAATTTTTCCAGGATAATTGAGGCCAAGCCATACATTTGCGGAATCATCCAGAAAAAACAACATAGAACAAGCCTAGTGTTTTCTGGATTCCCGAATAGTGACTCACTGACAATCTACACAACGAGATAATAGTTTGGGTTTTCTTTCTTTTTCTCTAACGCGATACCAAGTTAAAGTTCTATTATATGATCATATTGCATAAACGTTGACAATGTTTGAAGATGTATTGACATGGAGGCGGTTGTTCACAACAGGATCTAAACCGAAACGGCTTATGAATTTACGTGAGGAACGTGCATTTGCAAAAGTAGCCCTGGAAATCGAAAAAGAAGAAAACTGGAAGTTCAGTGAGTCTGAACGTTTTAATGTGCTACGGCGCATACGTGAAATTTACAATGAGCGACCATTTCCCCAGGCAACGTTTGAAGACTGGCATCCGGCTAAGAAAAGCAAGATCCCGCATACTAATGAGAGCGATCTGGATAGTCTGGATCTGGATAGTCTGGATCTGGAGTCGGATATTGAAACCGATGAAATCGATATAAACGCAGATTTCGACGCATTTGTGAAAAAAAGCGTTATTCAGGAACTCAAGGGCGGCGAGCTACGAGATCTGGAACCCAGTGAATTGCATAGTGACCTGGGGGCTGGCCCCTCGGTAAAACGGAGAAAAGTTGATGAACTGACAAATCTGGATAGTAGTTCAGATAGCTCATCAGATAGCTCATCAGATGAGTCTTCAGATAGCGACTCCTCAGATAGTGATTCTTCAGATAGTGATTCTTCAAATATCGACTCTTCAGACAGCGCTCTGTCAGAAAGTGATAGTTCTGAGTCGGACTCATCAAGTGAAGGCTCGGACGCAGAAACCAGGAAATCCGAGCCACTGAATAAAAAAGCTCGAGATAATAACAACAATGAAGAAGCTGAAAATAATCTAGATGAAGAGGAAAGTCTAAATCCGGATATAATTTTTGCCCGCAAGAAACTCAAGCAATGGAGCAGGGATACCACAGATCGCTCATGGTATAGAAAACAACATACTATAGATAAAGCTGGACTTGAGGCTTGTGGTGATGGGGAGCTGGCTTCGCATAAGTCTACCAGGAAGCAACACATTGTGACACTCAAAACACTCTTGCATCTCAAAGTTTTGGAACAGGACTGGCAAACCGCGTATAAAACATTCGCCCTCCTCACCAAAATCCCAAATGTCGACTTACGGTCGCTCTGGCCCGTGGGCGTTGAAATCCTTACCCAACTACGGGACGAGGCACGGGAAAATTCCTCCAATGGTATAACCAAGGGACGTCCCGAGCAGATAAAGATACGACAATTTTTTGAGTGGATGACCTTATCCTTCCCAATGCAAGGAAAGCCGTATTTCTCAGCCATGCCGAACCACGGTCCCGTTTTCCGCACAGGCTCAAAAACATATTCTCCTGTTTACAAAGTAGCCCAGCTCTTCAACCTTTTGACGGAGAAAAGGTATACCTTGCTTCGAGATAATATTGAGGAATTATTGCTCATGCCTCCTTATGATCAAGATGGCGCTTTCCACTACATATTCATATTATGCTGTCTTTCTGAAAATGCCGATCTTCTTTGGATTTACGAAAATTTTGATAATATTGAGGAATTGATGGAGTCTGATGTGGGGGATTTGGCCGACGAAACATCTTTATTAGCCAGTAGAGAAACTTTGAAGAGCCGCATTTCCTCTAATCATGCGGAAATATCTTCTATGATGGAAAGATGCAAACTTTTCAATTTCGAGTTTCCCAAAGAAATGGTCGAGAAAGAAATGGAAAATACAAGGGTACGTTTAGGGAGCGCGTCCTCCAAACCTGACGGTTCTCAAGAACATTGTGTCGAACCTAAGAAATTTTCCGGATACTGCTTTCATAAAGGAGAGGTTATTCCGACTAAGACCGAGGACGTAGCATTGCCGATAAAATACTGGGATAGACTTACAGTTGCAAGTGATAAAGGAGGAACCAAGCATTGGGTAGGTCGCTTTTTCGACTACTCGAGACAGAACAAAGCCATGTGCTTATTGTGTGGAAAATTGATGACTCTGCGTCAACGTCAAGCTTTAAAGTCACATTTGGAATTCCATGATATCACTTCGGAAAACCATGAAGATGAACAAGTTTCTTTGAAAAACTTCGATATGGCGGAGATGGTCAAGCGACAAAACGTACCGCTCGAGCAGCTGAAGCCAAAGCCAGTCAAGAGAAAGGCCCCCTCTTCGAACAGGGCATCTAAAACCACTCTGGTTTCGTCTGACACTCTGAATAAAGACGCCAATGAGAGGGTCTCTTCTAATAAAGAGTCAGCGAGTGTCACAAGTAAAAGACATGAGTCACTTGAACTGTCAAAAAGACCAAATAATAAACTCTCCAGTGCTCTGTCTGATGTTTCTTCCGAACAAAATGAGAACGCGACTGGGGAGGTCTTTACTGGGTACTCCTTTGAGATACCCAATCGAAATGAAGCAGGTGAAGATCTGGGTTGCGTTTCCCAAGATAATGAAGACAATTCTGATAAATTAGGTGTCAATTCTCCAGAAGAAATCGCCCCTTTATCCAACGATCAGAAAAAGGATCCCAACGGGACAGCGATAATTAGTGGTTACAGAAAAACTTCAGGAAATGGCACCTTCCCAGAATTCAATCCCAACAGTGACGAATTAAGCATAGAATTGGGAAATACAGAGAAGAACCCGCCCAAAGACAATAATTTTGATTCTCTGCTGAATGACTCACTGGTACTTGACCCTCCTGAGTATGACACGGGTGGTGGCTTTCTTGCGAACAATATTGACGATTCAATGGATGGCCAAAGAATAGCTCGGAGCCAACAAACTAAAAAGAAGTCATTCGAAGGGTTTAGCCCCGATACCACTTTTGAGAATCAAACCTTTGCCCACGATATGAGCCGTGATATAAGCCGTGATTTTCATCAATTTGCATCTCAGACTCAGGGAACTCAGAGGCCCTCACAACTGCTAAATGATCAACAGTCAATCAACCCTCCTAGCCATAATTGGCGGGAGGAATTTTCGTCAGATCTGAATTATGAAGATACTTCGGTCAACTTCACTAGATTCATACCCGATTCCATTTTGGCCGAGGAAGGTGCTCAAGAAAACGGTGGCAAGGAATTGCATTCCACCGATACTCTAATGGTGACAAAATCTATTACCGATAAAGATTAGCTTCTTTGACAACTAACATTTACTATACATAATTACTATAATCACTCTCATCAAAAATATTTTTTACTTATACATAAGCTTAGAGTCGGTTCGTGTTTATCATTATTTGCTGGTAATGTTTCTTTTCTCCTTCATCATTTAGGCCTCTGTTCGGCGGACTCTGACCTGTGCGCTTTGGGAAGTAGATAACGCGACGTTGAAAACCAGAGGGTCAGACGTAGGGGTCAACTGAAACAGGAACCAATCACGGGGCACGAACACAGAGTATGTCGAGCTCAGAGATTCTCCTATAGTGGGAAAGGGTGTAGACAGAGTTGAATTGACAACCGACCAAGGAAAATCTCGTGTTTCTGTTGAAGTGGACGTTGCGGTTGAAGTTTCAACCGGGGAAACCGGCCTATCACCAGGCATGGCGTTTGGTGGAACATCGGTAGGTTGATCCTGAGACCCGGAGTCTTGCTGGGAATTGCTGAAAACGTTTTTACGACAAAGGGGGCAACTGTCAGACCGCTCTAGCCAATCCTTCAAACATGTCAAGTGAAGAATATGACTGCATTGGAGTTTCTTGGGATGCTTTCTTGGGTTCAAAGGTTTTCCTCTTTCATTCGCAAATGTGTCTGGGAAATGCATGTCTTCCCTACAAATGATACATATGTGGTCTGCAGCAGCCAATTCCTCTTCAGTAGGAGAGGCAAGGTGTTTTTCAAGATGGCGTGATTGTTTGAGGAAGCTGGAGAATTGATATACTTGTTTCACGGCCTGATGCACCGAGACAATGCATCCTTGAATTATGGTTATTGGCCATCCCGTGTGAGAATGGAAATAAAGTGTGTAAAGCATCACTGAAAAAAAACTTGCCTTTAAAAGTGAAGTCATAATCTCAAATCCTTGCACATAAATAGCCCTGTTTTCCCAGACGTATTCCTCGAGATCGTCTTCATCTTCTTCATCCAGAAGATCGTTTTGCGATTCAGCACATCTATAGGCAACAAGCTCATAGACATTGAGAGCCAATTTACCCAAAAATGCAAAGCAGTCGATTGCCATAACACCAAACTGAATGCCAAACAAGAGACTGCCCATTGACCCAACACCTTGAAATATATCATACGCTAAAACGCGAGCTATCACCAAGTCCGCCACAAGTAAAAAACTAAGGAAAAGAACGTGTCCATTCAAAGCAAACGACGCAAAAACACGAGTCTTGGAAAAATGATGCAGTGACATTCTGTTAACGACTTGCACTTGTAAAAAATCCACACGGTCTCTAGCAATTATATGGTACACTTTCAGTAGCACCGTGAGTCCAGCCCACACCACATTTAAAATCAAATTATTGTCATTAAATAAAATGAATAGTAGATTTATACCATAGAAGGGCAATTGTTCTGCGATATGTTCAATTTCAATAATTCTCACTGTACGGAAAATAGCAAGTATGCTAAGTAGCCCAAACGATAAGAAGCAAAACACAATGAAATTGAGAAGAACTGGAAGCCGCAAATTGTCCGTAAGTTCTTGCAGAAGCGTGAGGAAATCATATGAGTTAGACGCCAGCACATAAACAGATATTCCAAAGGAAGTTATGCTTAAGGCAGCATAGGCAAGGCCCCATAATATTCCCTTTCTTAGCATATCAAATTGATATTGTACGTTGTCAGTTACACGTTTCACTTTCTTATCGCGTCACGCAAATCTATGGTAGTGCGAACACCAACAACTCTATAATTTCGTTCTAAATTAATTATTTGCGCAATGCAACATGCTAACTATTTTCTACCCGGGTATAATTGGGGGATATGGCTTGGAAAATTTTCCAACAGTTCTCTCGTGGTAGTCAGTAATTTCCTGCGCTTTACCTCCGGGGCAGTGTACCTTTGAGGTGAGCGAAGTAAAGAAGCAGCTGGTTTCCGCCTCGGGCTGGGTTGAGGAATATTTGTTTTTGTTGTCTCTGTAAGCGGCCATTTAATGCTTCCTTTAGTAGCGTCGATCTCGCTTTTGAAAGTATCTCTTGATTTGTTGATATCAGCTTTCGCTTCGTCAAAGCAATTGGTAACTAGTTCAACAGAATTGGTATTATGTCTCGAATTAAGATGAGAAAGAGACTGTATTCCAATGTTAATTTTCAGCCGCGTCTCGTCACAAAATCTGGCGCCTGCACCATCTGTCTTTCTTCGAAGGTCTTCCTTAACTTGTGCAAGACTGTTGGCGTGCTCATCTGCTTTTGAGGCGATCTCCTTTGTAATATTCAATCGTCCTTCGGAAAATGATTCCAATGCCTCCGTAAATTCGAATTTGCTTCTTGATATCACGTTGTTCATACTGCCCTTGATTGTGTTGCAAAGTTCGTGTTGATTCGCTTCAAGGGTTGTGTCCAAAATTCCTTCTATCAGGCCTAAAATTTGTTGCTTTAGCACCTTCTGTCTTTGCATTATATCGGCTGCCATCGAATCTAGTGCACTATAATGAGCTTCCAACAGCAAAGTTTTATTGATTCGAGTGCCTAATAGAGTCTCAAGATTATGGAACTGCGACATCTCGGGGTACACATCTAATGCTTTAATATTCTCTATGTTTTGAGAAATATCAAACTGCTGAGTGAGTTCCTTTTCCCACTCCGCGCCAAATTGAACTCCAAACCTGTTAAGCTCTTGCAGGACCCGTTGTTGAGCTGACTCTAAGATATCTTTCACCCTTAGTTTCCGTTGGTCAAGAGTTTCCGTAAGGCCCAATGCATTGGAACAGACGAAGGAAAAGGAGCTTTCAATGATCCCATCTACCTTGCGACGGAGATTTGTCGCCATGGTTGCAAACTCTTGTTGTTTCTCAAGTCCAATAGTTTGTTGTTCCACTAGTTTAGCGTGCACCATGGACAATTCCTTCTGCACTTTTAACATCTCCGAGTCCTTAAATTCGATTTGCGATGTAAGATCACCAACCTGAGATTTGAGTTCACCAACTTGCGATGTGAGCTCACCTATGTTTTTTCGATAGGTTTTGTCATCGTTTAGCATTTTGGAATCTTTGAATTCGAGCTCTTGTGTCTGTTTCTCGACTTGAGCTTCGGCCTCACGGAGTTTTTGCTGTAGTAACATAATCTCAGCTGATTTTTCCTGTAGATTTGATGCAAGCTTTGTTATTTGAGAACATTGTTCTTTGGAATTGGTCTCGTATTCCACCTTCGCATGGCAGTACTCTTTATAGTTGTGAAGACTAATTTTGACATGTCCATCTTTTTCTGCAGCTGCTCGGCGGTCATCTTCAAGGCGAGATATCTGCTCGGAAAGATCTTTAACCAACACGTTTTTGCTCATGGTATCATTATCGCTGATAGATTGCGGTAGGTTTCTGATATTTTTGGCCTTGGATGCATAGGTCAAAGTACTCAAAGTTTCGGAAACGTTGACTTTAGCAGGGGAGACAGTAGCGATCAATGCTGTCTTTGTATGTCCTCCAATAGACCCTTGAAGAATACGGGTAAGCTTAGAATCTCGGTACGGGACATGTCGAGACTCCTTTCCCTCACTCAAAGTACTGATGACTTTACCAAGGGTAAGTAAACTTTGATTAATTGAGCCCGCTTCACGGGCGCGTTCGTTCATTGCACCAGATCTATTAACATCTTCGGAACCCGCCAAATCTACTAAATTCATTGTGGATTTGATAAACTCATTATCATTCGAGGAAGGGTTCTTTTTTCTGAACAATTTTATGGAAAATATTGTATGTGATCTAGATGAGATGTCATTTAGTCTGGTGGCACTGGTCCGTCTGCGGTCAAGGCATTTTTTGAGGATATTAAATCCCACTTCGCTGCTATGAATCGGAACTTCCTTTAAATTTTGAATAAAAGTTGGTTGTTTGCTATTTCCCGAAGCGCTCCTCAATCGTAGGTTTGGTTTTGAAGGAGAGGAATTGATAAGATCGTGGAGATCTTCATTATACAACTCAACACAGGATATTTTGACCATGTGGTCGGTATCGATGGAGGCAAAGAGCTTCGATAATACACGTGGTATTATCCCTGCGTTTTCACCGGTCAAGTCCCCAAACATGGAGTATGTTTTACCCGACCCTGTTTGCCCGTACGCTAAAATAGTGACATTAAGGCCCGAAATGAAATCATGAAATAATGGCGATGCAACGTTTTTGAATAATAGAGCCTGGTCGGCATTTGGACCGTACACTTGATCAACGGTAAATTTCTTTGATGCTGTTGCCCGGCTAGATCCGGAGAAAATCGAATGTGGACCATTTGTCACAGTAAGACAAGGTTCATCCGGTGAGTGCTCTTCATGCGGTAGTTCAACTATTATAGGACTTTTGGCCGCAATCTCCTGTTGGTTGCGGGCTCTGCATCTCACAACCACTTGAATATTTTCAGACATAGTTTATTTCTTCCCTTTCACTCTCTTTTTTTTTTCTGCGTGTGCTATTATATCTCGGAATAATGGGTGTGGGAGATGGGAAAGAATATCAAATTAGCTGTGTTTGCCTTTGTTTGTTTTTGTTGCGAGCAGGTGCGCGACGCATCGTAGATTTTGGTGTATTTTTGTGGCCTCGAGGTTCACGACCTGTGGAACTAACCGCAGAATCCCAAAGATTGCGACAAGGAGACTTTTTTTTTCTTTTTATTTTTGACATACTGTATTGATAAGTTGACTTTTTTTTTTCCCGCAAACGATTCATCTCGTTGTGTTATGCTGAATTTGAATTATCAAAGTTTAATCTAATATTTGTAGTGATATTTCTTCAATCAAAATAAGATCTTAAAATTAGCTTCTTTACGAGAAAAGGACAAGTAGATGCAATAACATTTCATCTCTTAATTTATGAGTGTTAATACAAGTTAAATGCGCTAAAATAAACATAGTTGAGTTGAATATATACTCAAACAAACAGCTCAATAGGTTCTGCTGACACCGTCACATTTGATTTTGATTATGAGGATGAGATGTTCTTCTTGATCAATGTACAACCGGGACTTCATAATCTCTTCAACATGTGACATAACACTCGCGATAACTACTTGCTCTGCGTAAAGTTGGAATTATGATATATAAAAACAAAATGATTCCAAAAGCTCCTGGTCTCGACAATACCATACAAGAACGTTAAGTAATCTACAACACGAGAATGGTATATCTCTAGACAAAGATGCCCCTATTAAATATATATTAAACTCTATGATGCAAATCCTTTAATCAAAAAAGTCATCCTCGTCGTCATCGTCATCCCTGCGGTCGAAAACAATCTTATTCTGCTTCTGATCGCCTCTGGAAACAGACTCCAAGATCTCAACGATATCCTTTTCACCAATCTTTCTAGTAATGGAACCCATGGAGATCATTTTGATAAGGTACTGTTCAACCTGTTCCGCTCTCTCTGGACGCACCATACGGACACGAGATAACCGTTCACGGGCACTGAGTTCCAAAACCTGCGATAGCATGGTAAACTTTTGCTCATCCTGCGCCGTGGCACCACCTTGTGTTTGGCCCTTCTGTAGTTCAGCCATACGGGCTGCACGAATTGCGTTGAGTTCTGTCTCGTCCATCTTAGCGGTTTTATTGTGGAGTTGAAAATTTCAAGATTACAACTGCCATCATTAATTTTGGATCGAGGGTCGTGCGCATGCTAATTTAAGGTGAATTGATCAGACCATGGACAAAGCTACAAATCCTACCTAGAAATAGATACCAAAAGGGTAATTGAGAAATCCAAATAAAACTCTCTTGAATAGCCATTAAATGGCTCTCTTCTTTCAAAAGGTCTAAATTAATTTATTCTGGAACAAGTATAAGAGTCTAGAACTACACCCGTGCACCCTGAGCCAGTTTCTGCACCTAGACTCGATTCAACAAAGCAAAGAACAGAAGTCATAAGATTGCAGACACCAATAGAGAAAAAAAGAGACAATGAGTGATAAAACTTTTCTCAGAAAATATAAAATCGTGTTTTTGGGTGACCAGAGTGGTATGTTGCGTAAAATTTAAAGCCTTTTTTTTAATATCGTCATGTCCTTCAAATACTAACAATGCAGTCGGAAAAACGTCTTTGATCACGAGATTCATGTACGACACATTCGATGATCAATATGCCGCTACAATTGGTATTGATTTTCTCTCCAAAACAATGTATTTAGAAGATAACAAAACCGTGCGTTTGCAACTTTGGGATACCGCAGGTCAAGAGCGTTTCCGGTCTCTTATTCCTTCGTACATTCGAGATTCACATGTGGCCGTGGTTTGCTACGACATCACAAACAAAAAGTCCTTCACCAGTCTAGAAAAATGGATAAATGACGTGCGCTTGGAGCGTGGCGATGACGTGATTGTGGTGCTTGTGGGAAATAAATCCGACTTGAACGCAAAAAGACAAGTAAGCAGTGAAGAAGCGGAGAAATTCAGTGCAGAAGTCGGAGCAAAGTTTTTCATTGAGACCTCTACGAAGGCCAACCATAATGTCAAATTATTGTTCAAACGAATTGCTTCCTGTTTGCCTGAATTCAAGGAATCTGCGGAGCCAGAAACGCGCGAGGAAACTGTGAATGTTAGTATAGAAAATGCTGCTCCTCTGAGTTCCTCATGTTGTTAGTTTCTTTCATTTTTCTCCTGATATCATTGATAAAGGCTAATATCATAGCAAAAAGGCAAAGCAAATAACGTCTGAGGGTTTTTGTTTTTGATTGGAAGAAGCATTTTTCTTTGACAGATTTAAACTGCAAGATAAAGACTGAGCTTCCAGAAATGAGTTCAGTATATTCGATGAAGCAGAGTGACTCCTTTTTGGAAATCTCCAATAGCAGGTTTTTTCGTTTAAATGCCTATGGGATATGGCTTGACAGTTTCACGACGTATCCATCTTTGGGGTTAACGAGAGAAGTCGGTTATCCGTTGGGCACAATATCTTTGTCTTAGATTTCGCGTTTACGGTATTTTGATACTCTGACTCAATATGATGAGTTGGGTCACATGCGCAAACCGACTTTTCAACCCGTTTAATCCGTTTCATTCTTATCATATTTTCATAGTAAAAGAGTTCGAAATACCTCTTCAGGGTCTTGTGATATAGGTTGTAAAAGCTTGTAGATGCCCATCACTTACAGACTTTTTGTTGTTTTAAAGGGTGGCTAGAAAATAAAGTAACCACAAGATACTGATGAATATGTAGTACAATCTCTTGAAAGTTAAAAAGCTTTCAACCTTGTTTCAACAATTTTTCATTTAGCAATGACTTGTCTCCAAATTGTGAAAAAAACAAGCTTTACATTTTGAAGCACTAAATTGTGATTTGGAGAGATACTAGCATGGAAAGAGTTGAAAACAGAGTAAGACTGTAAAATTTGTCGTGTGCTGCAATGCTAATTATCTCTTTGCTTTCTTTGGGACCTGGGGACCAAACGGCTTCATGTTCCTCGGCTTATCGTATAGAGACGAGAAGTTGCCCGCGGCTTGAAACTCTTGCACACAGTGCCAAAGGTACGTCTGAAACGGGGTGTGCATACACCTATAATGCGAGATACGCCACTTTTCACCTAGTCAAACCCACGACCCGCCTTGAAATGAGCCACCTCATGATCCTAGCAAGAGCTCCTCGATCGATATACCTTTAATATATAAAATAGAGATCATATAGTATTGTTTGAATGAAAAGATTTTTAAGCCTTCTGTGAAATATGTTTTTTTCCTCATGAACTGAAAAAAAAAACGCATGAAAGAAAGAAAGAGCACTTATTCGCACGTTGCAGTAAAGACGATGAGCTTACGTAATGAAACGAGCGCACCTTCCACGGCAGCAACATGAGTACCAAGAATTTTGATTTATATAACCTATTCATTTTTATAAACCTGAATTTGTAGGAGTTGAAACCAAGAGTATTTATTGACGAATCATCAGATGAAAGGAAATCGTAGTATAAATCTCCTTAGCAAGAAAGTCTCAGCGAAGGTTTACATCAAATTGCGCATTGTACTTCCCACGCAATGTAAATCACTCGCCCGGATGATTTCGGGTGCGGCACCGTCCCAAACTGTTCGCATTGTTTAAAAACACTCATTCAAAACGTTAGCACTAACTATTGAAACCATTCAAAAGTGAAGAGAAAAATGATTATTTGCCCTTCAGATCCAAGGCGTCTTCTCGAAACTGTAGCAAGCATTGGTGAGGCGCATATGTAAGAATGCTGACCGGTATGCCCTAGTTTCGGAATCTCCTTTCCATGCGACGCAGCGCGTGCCTGTGCCTGTGCCTGAAGAATTTTCAAAGAATGCACGCCCAAAAACCTAATTTTAGATGACAAATAATTAAGCGATCAAAATTCTTGAGAAATGGCCGGAGTATTTTATTTAAAGACCTATTATCAGTCGAGACCAAAATGATATTTTGAGGCAAATAGCTGAACATCACCTTCGAAAAAAAGAAAAAGAAGTCCCGTATTTCAGCTCCATCAAAACCCCCGCACCACTTTCCCCTTTTCAACTTCCTCTGGTACCTTTCGGTGATGCACCTCACGCAATCACTCTATCTGGCATGTAATGCTATTATAAGCAGTCCTCGCTTCCGATCCCGCCCTGGTGTGCATGCCCCTCGGCCTTAAATATTTTACTTTTTTTTTTACCCCGACATACTTAAAAGTTTATAATTTATTTTACAAGGTGATTTTTCCAGGAACAGTTTTTACGGTTCTTAAAACGGTTTTCTACACTAAACGAAGTATTAAGCAATCTTATTTTGACGTTTTTTTTGTCTGATTTGCTCATTTTCGACTGTAGCCCGCCAGCCCCGCGTGTAGGACCTCATTTTTGGCCCTGGTCCCACAGCTTGAGATTGATCAACACGCCGTTTATTCTTCGAGAAGGCCGCTTTTTTTGAGGAGAAAAAAAAAGTTCCTTTTTTTTCTCTGCATCATACCGGTCAAGTTTTGAAATCAAAGACTAGACCAACCCTCTCACCTTCAATAAAACAGGAATCCCCTTAGTCAAGAAAGAAGGGGAAAAAAGGACAGACAAAAACAAAAAACCTTTTGCTCGTGGTTTGCAGACGCGTTCGCTGGTTCTTCGTCAACAAACGCTCTTTTTTAGCAGATACAACCTGAGACTACCGGCTACTTTCGTGTTGATAACGTTCGTTCCTATTTTTTTTCCATTTTCCATTTTCCATTTTATTTTCTTTTTGCAAATATTTTCATATCGTCTTGGAGCCTTTGCCCAGACTGCCGCACAATATTGCCTACCTTGAAAGTCCGACCTTCCATACCCATGACTAGCATCCCTCCCTCAGATACTCCTGAATCCCGTGACACTCGAGGCACACGCAGAAATAAAGGCCGTCTTTTCCAATGCACGGGCTATCCCAACTGTAATAAATCATTCACGCGATCCGAACACTTACTTCGCCACCGCCGTAAACATACTGGCGAACGCCCGTTTTCATGTCCCCATTGTGCGAAGAACTTTCTGCGCTTGGATAATCTTCGACAACACCGTCAAACGGTTCATGCATACGAAACTCACGTCAAACTTACATCGGAAGAGGAGCCTAAAAACGGGCGGATGTCTCAGAACCAAATCCTGCCGGCGGCTAAGGCCTCTGCAATCGCCGCTTCAACTTTGACCGCAGCAACAGAATTACGCAGTGCCCAAGAGAAGCCGCAAATTTATTTGCCCATCAATACATGCGGCCTGCCCCAAACGCTTCCATTTGCCTTCGGCGCAGTGCTGAATATTGGTGTACCCCACCAGATCGTATCGCCGCCACTGTCCGGGCTGACTCGTCGTCCCGCTTACCCCACCCTGTACTTTTCTGAAACACAACCACTTGTACCACTTGCTAAGCTGCCTTCAAATGGCGGTATACTCAGTCTGCCAACCGCTATTTCTACCAATACCATTGCCACCGCTGGATCAATCCCTGTCTCAGAACAGCGTGAGACTCTTCGCGAACCGCCAAAATTCAACCCAAAGAGCCGCCCGCGCCCGCTCGCATTAGCACAGTCATATTCAGACGATAATTTCCATAATCGTGGCACCACTTCCTCTGTCCCGCACGTTCGTATTGATCCACCACTACATACCGCACCTCCGCGAGCATCATTTCCTCTACTGCTGCAATTCCATGATGCGGGGCGACCAGTGCTACGGCCATTGTTGGCCAGCACCATGGTATCGCCTTTATCGCCGCTTTTCCATCAGTCGTTTAACCAGGTAGCTGCAACATCCACTGGGGGCCGCAGCCTTGGACTTGGACTTGGGCATACGCTTTCGCCCGCACTCCGTAGCCCGTGGGTGCATGCAGCAAACGTGCCGCCAGCAAACTTTGCAAAACTTCCACGTATTCCTAGCATTGTGCCGGGCTCTAACATAGCACTGCCGGTAAGCGAGAGTGCAAATATAACGCCACTCAAATACCAGAAGTCAACGGTGCTGACTACACCCGTGGATGTAAAACCAGCACTGGAGAGAAAAGTCGCTATCAACAACCTCTTATCCGAGGACCCGCCTGTTTCGGAGGATGCAAGGCCGCAGATCAAGGTGGAGAACTCTTGAGAGTCGACTTTTCTGGAAATTTCTGGAAAGGACGAAAGAAAATTTATACGCCAAGAGAATCTTCCCCCTCTGCTCTCATGCCCCTTGCTTTGTAATTATTCCTCAAATTGCACGCTTTCTTTATTCAAAAATAAGAACCCGTGCTCTACAATTTCGAATCTATGATACCAATATGTTACTTGATGTAACCATAAACTAAATGCATTTTTTTCAACCATGTGGTGATCATCACCTTGTAGATTATAATATAGCCTCTAATTATCAAATCATACTCTTTATAAAAAAAAGTAAACTCAAATTTTCCCTCTCTAAGTTCTGGAGCTCAGATAATATGTGAAACAATTCCATAGCAATATTCTTTACCCCCACTTTTTTACCAACATTCACTTTCGCCATTGCAAGCCTCCAGCCTTCAAATGGCTGATCAAATCTTCAACTATATTTACCTGTGTTGCCAAACGTTGCATCTGCTCATTTTGCAAATGACTGTCAAGAACATCGAGTAATTTCACGCTGACTAATCGCATTTGTTCCAAATTTTCGATATATTGGCAATATATCTGCCACACCTGATCTTCAATGGGAAACTTTCGGTTCACACAAGCATCTCTTACCGCTGAAATTTTTTCGATGTTCCCTGCATTTATGTCCAGGGATAATTTTGGAATAATACACTCAGTTATTAGTCTTTCGTAGGTTCGAAAAATATTTCGAAGCTCCTTATTTTCGCCTTGCTTGCGCTGCTTAACTATTAGTAGTCTATAATTATCTATTATAAGCTGGCGCACGTAGCTGTTTTGCGTGTGTTTGAACATTTCCTCATCATACGGTATACTTTCTAATTTGAGATTTTTATCCAAATGATTTCTTAGATAATCATCTACCGATTCTTCGCTGTGCTTATTTGAGGCCGAGGGTTCCAAGATGGTTGAGTTTGATGAGCCAACAGAAGGATTAGAAGCATTCGTAGACTCTTTAAAAAGCTGGGTTTTATCAAGAAGATCTATGCCATTGATTTTCTCACCTTCATCTTTAAATCGCTGTCTTTCAAGTTCCACAGTCTCTGGAGTATCATGTCCGATATTGGGAAGCCTTAGTTGCGCGTCAACCAAAGTAGTCAACCGTGCAAGAATCTTATCATTTTCCCGGATCGAGTGATTTATTCTTTGTGTAAGTTGTTTCAACAAGTCACAGTTTTCTGTATTTAGATTGAAATGGTAGTTTCTCGTTGCCATGCTAATTAGAAAGTGAACCTCTAATGTTGTGGGACAACACACACTTAGACTTGGAATCCCAGTGTTCAATTGTTTTGGTCACGTGCTCGCAGCTGAACAGACGTGAATAAAGTGACTTTTATTACATGATTACTTGAAGAATTGTTATAATTTTGGGATATAATGAAATTAATGAATACAAGCATATTGTTTACATGCCGGGCTATTTAGTAGAAGAAATTAAAGTGACAGCGACGCAAGAAGAAGAAAAATAAAAATAGAACAGACTGAAAATCGGTGAAAATATCAGCCGCCATTTTGTCTGGATGATTGCGGTCACTGGGCCTGTGCAATGAGATCATAAGGTAAAAGAAAAAAAGTTACTTTACTCTGCCTTCTGTAGTTGGGCCTGTGCAACGCGTCTCTCCTGTTTTCCCTTCTTCATCGCTTGCTTCAACGCAACCGAATCCAATGGATCAAGAAGTTCAAACAGGCAAAGCAATTCTTCCGAGACGCTCATTACCGCACCCCAATTGTCGAATTCGCCACAATAATTTGGAGCACTAAACACAGTAACAAGAGTACGATCGTTGAAGAATTCGTATCCATCTTCAACAACCATATGCGCACGGCATACCAAGTCAAAGCCGAATTTTTGTAGAAATTTGTTGATAGCGACTTTGGAGAACACGTAGGAGACACCACGCTCATTATCCTCCCACTCATTGATCGTATCGGCAGGATCTGACCAGAGCAAATCGTTAAGAAGACCAAAGTCTGGCACGTCCGTGGGGCGAGCAATGTTACGAATTTCGTCCATTGAATTAAGCACAGGCGAGAGTCCACCATGCACACAAAAGATTTTTCCTGCCACAATCGCAGCTATCGGGAGGGTGTTGAAGGTATCAATAAAGGATCTCCATGTCTTGATATTGCACCGGCGCTTACACTCGTCGTAGAACCCATAAACACGTGTGACATTGGCACACTCGTGATTTCCCCGAAGAAGGAAAAAGTTTTCCGGGTATTTGATCTTATAGCAGAGAAGAAGAAGAATCGTTTCCAATGACTGTTTCCCGCGGTCGACGTAATCACCCAAGAAAAGATAATTCGTCAGCGGTGGGAAGCCGCATTTTGTGAAAATGCGGATCAAGTCGGAATATTGTCCATGGACATCCCCCACAACTTTCACAGGTGGTGAGAGTTCCAAAAGCGACGGTTGCAGCAAGAAAATTTCGCGTGCCTTGGCGCATATTTGTTGGATCTCGTCGTTGTTTAAACACACGGACTTTGTTCGTTTGCCCAGGTACCCAGCATCAAGTAAACGCTGAATATAGCCCTCAAGGTCGATATTGTTTGTGAGTTCTGGCTGCTGCTGCGCAAGAATCTCGCGTGCTGTCTTTGAAGACCCGCGCCGCGAGTGGCTACTGAAGCTCGAAAGCGAACGGCCCGATCGGCGTGAGGATACAGATATCGCATCTGATTTGTCATCCTGAGGAGTTGAGCCTGATTTATCGTTTGAACCCGTATGCTGCGGAGTTAGAAAAGCGCTCGAGCGATTCGAGTGATTTGTGGAAGACCGCGAGAGTGGCGTCGAGAGATCATCAGTACCACTTTCGGACATATTTCTGGACATGAGGATTGGCGATTTTGGTTCGGGGGTCCGCATAGATGCATGTGTCAATCCAGAAGGAGAACCTTCATCATCGTCATCATCACCGGGACCCGCGGAATGCGGTAGCGATGTGGATGAGTTTCTTCTGAGCGCCAGTTTTGGTGATTCTGTGGTGCTGGCATTGGAAAGCGAGATGCGGGAGCGTATCGAGCGGGACGACTTGGCAGAGGAAGCGGTATCCGTTCTGGTAAGCGCAAGACCGCCTTTCGACTTTGAGGGGCTGTTTCCCATTTTTAAGAAGTTTGCTCTTTAATTTTTTTTTTTTTTTGATATTTTTTTAGAAAGAAAAAAAATGTGCTTTCTTTTATTCTTTCTTGTTATAAGCTCGGCTGACCTAAAAAGCAACGAAGGTTAGGAATAGTAGTTGGCTTTCAGATATTTGGCGCAATGGCAAGAGGGGTGACACAAATGGATTAAAATGGCAAGAATGGCACTAGTGCTCGATGTCAATTGATCAAATGCTGAATGATAAAGCCAAGTATAGAATCTGTTAGCAAAAGAGCTGGCGAAAGATGACCAATAAATGTTCCAGACGAAGAAATAAATGATCCGGTTTCAGTAAAAAAAAAAATCGGTAGAAAAATAGTCTGGGTTGGAGGTTGGGATTTGAGAAGTGCCAACAAGCTTTTTCCTTGGAAGTTCACAGAAAGCGAAAGTGAGGTGGTGCAGCCGTAATCAGGTTTGGGAATCACTTGTCCACTTGAAAATAATAAAAAACTAAATGAGGCAACCTGAAAGCAAGAGCGACGCAGAGATTAACGTTCTTGTGACAAAATAAAAAAAGCAAGGGCCGCAACGGAGAGCCAGGTCTTAAGGTATGGGGCAAAAAAGCGAAAAGTTGATGGAAGGTAATCTCGAACGGTCTGTTCTTAAGCACTTTCAAAAAAAAAAAAAATTGGGCGCGGTAAAAGGGGAATAGTAGAAGGAAAAAGGGTTTCGAATGACTTGAAGCTTTGGTCCAGCACAGGCCTTCAGTATAAGAATGAGGAGGAGTTGGGGCGCACGTGACCAGGCAAGTAACTTGGTTGAGCCAGGGGGCGACTGCATGTAAGGCATCAGGGCGGTAGAACCTCACAATGCCCAAGGCTAACAAAAATGATGTGCTGGGCGCGCGGGCGTTGTTTTTAGATGCGCCATTAAATGCGCCCGAAAACCAACTATCGTTTACAGCGAGGCTGTGTATGTAAATTTGATCCAAAAATAGAATTTCAATCTTCTTTGTACTATACGAGCGCTCGGCTTCGTAACTCAGAAAGATTTTTGGGGATCAGGAATTTTTGCCTGCCGTGAGGAACATCAAACCTTACAGAATGTGATGTGAGTATTTAAAACCAGCGCGCTCGATCTCGAATCGTGATGTTAAGACCCAAATCTATAAAAATCAAAGTAAGCTGGTTTATAATGTCGGTTTACATTGTGATATTCTTGTTTTATGAGAGATTACAATCGATTAATTACCTCTTGTTGTAATACTGGTATTATGTATAGGCTCCTGCAATTTCTATCTGGCCACACATTTCAATAACCAATCAATATATCAAACAAGTTCCTATTTTATACATACAATTAGGGATTTCGTTTTTTTTTACGAAAATTTGAAAAACACTCAAAGAATTGCAAAAATGGAATTCTTTAATAGCTTTTCGTCTTACCCTCTGTTCTCAGTTCAAAAGATTTGTGCTATCGTAGATCATTAGCGCCGAGTGTCAGGCCGGACTATACAAAACCTCAGCTCGTTCGTAATTAGATCCCCAGAATACACAATTTACCTGGATTGACGTACAGACTCTCTCGTGGTTCCTTGCCATCCTTGGAAAATTTTGCAACAAATATTCAAGGAAATCTGACCCCCTTATATTTATACCCGATTTCCATCCTATTAAGACCCTGCGCACGGCTTCTAAGCCGCCGTTAAATTACTACTTCTGGCATTTCTTTTGTGGTCTGCTATAAGAAGGGGGATGTTGCAACCTCTCTTTTAAGACCTTAAACGAGGTCGCCTTTCCATAATACAAGATTTTACTCCATACAAAACTTAGTTTGTGGCTTTGGTGACTCCGAAATTCAGCTCATGAATGTGAGTTTTGTCTTCCTGGAGCAGACACTTCAACTAATAACCGATTTTTCATACGGAATTTTCAATATAAAAAGGGCTGAATTATACATAACATGGGTGTGACCTGGAAATTTGCTCAAATTCACACTATTCAATGGGCTTAAGACAAGGGTATAAGGGAACTAACACCTAAACATAAAAAGCAATCAGATCGGAAACAATGAAGATCATAGACAAAATTAAGAGAACAAACACCAAATGTGAACTCAGGCTTCACGGTATCACGATCTCATGGAAATACAAACAATTGAGAGCTCGAGGGAACAAATGATACAGAAAAAATACGTTTATGTATCAAAGTATTAAGTCATTTTTGCATCTTTCCGAAAACTTCACAAATTATCGGGCGACATTCCAGCTCAGGGTGGGGGAGCCTGTGCGCGCGCCAACAAAAACTGTGAGCAATTCCGCTTAATCCTCCCGTCAAGAGATAAACCCCTAACCTCCCGCGGCTTCGCGGCTCTTATCACGGGTGGCAATGATGTGCCTATTTGGGAATGTCGAGCCTTAATCGCGGGATTAATTCCGCCTATATTAAGCCCTCCACCCCTGTCTGTCTCCAAGATCTGTTTTTACTTTTCTCTTTCTTTCACTTTTGCAACTTCAAACACTTATTTTTGAAGCCACACCACCACCCCCTTCCTTTTTTTTCACTAATTTCAAATTAATGCTCAGTAATGTTTGCCGTTATTCAAGAAGACCATGAATCGTGCCACAAACGAAAACCCCGACTGCTCCAGTCTCAGGGCGCTAGCACGGGTATTTTTAATAATCCTAGCTCCCTGAGACTGACAGTTTCTAAAAAACCCCTCAATATTTCCATTTCCCCTGTGTCGCTTGCGGAATATCGCCGTGTGGCAAAAACACTCGCCTTGGCTTTTGACAAAGACCCGTTTGTCAATTATGTCCTCAATACGCAGATCGAATACCCCGCAGACGAGACTCGCCTTATTAAGAAAAAGCATGATTTGATGTTATCTTTTTTCGAGTTCTCCGCTTATGAATGCATGTCTGTTGGTGGCTTAGTTCTAGTTGTCAAAGACAACAATTTGGAACTGGACTTGATCCAACAACGTCTTAAGCCACTGGCATTATCCAAGGTTCCCTTCTTGGGTGTTGCCTGCTGGAACAAGTTGGCTTACGACCGCCGCGAAAAGTGTTTCGACTATCCTGTTTCAATGTCTTCGTTGTCCAATATTCACCCAACTTCCTTGAAGTTCAATATTTTTTCCTCGTTGGCCAAATGTAGACTGAAGGTACTGAGAGTTGTGGAAGACCAGTTGCAACGTGAACGTGACTATGTTTTCGAGCAAATGCTATCTTCGGGATCTTCCATCAAAACTTCGGATATTATCTGGTATCTTGGTGACGTGGGTATCATTCCCTCGATGCAAGGACATGGCTTGGCCAAAAAGTTGATGAACCACTGTTTGGAAAACTATATGCTTGGTCATTGGTGTTACTTGGAATCCTCGAACGCCGCTAATCGCAAGTTTTACGAAAAGCTTGGCTGGTCCTTGAAGAAGACCTTTGTTGTGGATGAGGAGGTCTCTGAGTCGAGTTCTGATGAGAACGAATCGTTGGCCCCTCGTTCGAGAAGAGGTTCTTTTGTTAGCAGCAAAAAGCCGGCAAAGGCTCGTGAGATTCTTTACATGGACTCATTTGTGTTATTTGCTGAGGCTTCGATGTAATTCACTGGCAACCCCTTCTTCTTTGTTTGCTAATTTTAATATTTTATAAGATTTTATAATTGTGGACATGAAACCATCTTCGGCGGGTGTTCGGTGTTTTTGCACAAGCTAATTGACTACTCACCCAAGGCTGTTTACCAAGTTTGGTGACTGCATTAGTTGGCTAGCTAATTAACTTCTGCAAAAAAAAAAAAAAAAAAAAAAAAAAAAAAAATCGAGAAATATTCCTGCCCTTGCGTGATATGAGTCTGACTTGTCTCCATGTTTATATTAATAGAAGATTTTTATTCAGTTGTATGTTGTAATCTTCCAACTAAAGCTCAGATAAGTTCCGTTGTTTTTCTGCCTGCGCGCACTTGGAAGTTGAAAAAATACCCCAACATTTGAACATATCTCATCGGTAGGTCACAAGATATTTTCTCAATCAATTCTAACAAAATGATTCGAGCATTTCATAGGTCATTTTGCATAAGTCGAATGGTCCAAAATTCGCAGAAATTCAAGCTGACGGCGCCCAACCTTGGCAAACTAAATAAACCCGGTACGGAACCTGTGTCTTCTGAGACCGAAACAGCACATAATCAAGCAGACCAAAATCCTTCAAAAGAGCCTCTAATCCATGATAATGGATTATACTATGGAAAGTTTACCAAAGAAGAGTACGACAGTGCCAAGGCATTTGTCACATCGCAGTACATCAAACTCGAGAAGGAAATTAAAGGAACACACGATGTACGGGAGAATTTGGGTAAAATCCCCCAGTTTCCTGCAAGTTCTGCCGGGTTTTCTGGTGCTGTGAACACGGGTCGGTCTTTTAAAAAAGTACCCGAGGTAAAGTCGCTCCTGGATCTTTTCCAGGAAACAATTAAAACTACTGGGCCTATCTCGCTACTGGCTTACATGAGACAATGTCTCACACATCCAGAGCTCGGGTATTATACAACAAGGGACCCTCTCGATTCGCAGGGAGGCGACTTTATCACATCACCCGAAATCTCGTCTGTTTTCGGTGAAATGATTGGTGTTTGGCTTTATGCAGTGTGGACAGTCCAAGGCCAACCACTGAAGGTAAATTTGGTGGAGTTTGGGCCTGGAAGAGGAACTTTGGTTCATGACACGATGAATGTGTTTTCACGTTTTGTAAAAAAAGCCGGCAAATCTGTAGATGGTAATATCTGGCTAATCGAAGCCTCGCCTGTGCTTCGTAAAGAACAATGGAAAGCATTATGTCCCTCGGAATCTGCCTTTGAAACTGATGCCGACGGCTTTAACCTGTCGGTATCGAAATGGGGGCATAAAGTCACGTGGGTTGATACGGAAAAAGATGTTCAGTGCAGCCTGGAAGAGTGCAACTATATTTTGGCACATGAGTTTTTCGATGCATTGCCCGTGAAATCCTTCACACGAACAGAAAAGGGTTGGCGCGAGCTTTTGGTCGAACACACCCAAGCAGTGGTCAACACTCAGATGAAATTGCCGGCATCTGGGGAGGATTCCAAAGATGTAATTGCAGACAAGACTGTTCCTGAAGAGCTTCTTACTGATTTCCACCTTACTACATCAATCAAGGAAACGCCTTCCTCGACCATCCCCAAGATGAGTGCCCGTTTTGCCAATCTCCCCATGGGGTCTCGTATTGAAGTGTGTGCTGATGCCGAGTTGTACATGAGTCGCATAATGGAGCTTGTGAACAACAATGGGAAAGGACAGGGTGCTGCGCTTATTATAGACTATGGACTTGCGGAAGAAGTACCGCTGAACTCCTTACGTGGAATCTATAAACACAAATTTGTCTCTCCCTTCTTTCGCCCGGGAGAAGTCGACTTGTCGATTGATGTTGACTTTGGGAATTTGAAACTATTGGCCCAGCCCCATGTGGACGCCTACGGACCGATACAACAAGGTGACTGGCTCCATACTATGGGAGCCGGCCATCGCTTTGATCAGCTCATCAAAAAGGCAAATCTGATGGCTAACAAAGAGCTGATTTACGAATCTTATTTGAGATTGACTGATAAAGACCAGATGGGCAAAATCTACAAGTTCTTGGCGCTAATGCCAAAGGGGTCTGCTGCACCTGTAGGATTTGGTGGCTCTTTTTAATGAAATGAGCTCTAATGTGTAAAAGCTAAGAAACTTTGTAGATGAAATAAAAATAAAATAAAAAAAATACCCTTTTGTTGAATGGAAAAAAATACTCCGGTACCGGGAGTTGAACCCGGGTCTGCTCGGTGAAAGCGAACCGTGCTAACCGTTACACTATACCGGACGGCTGTGAGAAATTGTAACATGTCTACACCCTGTTCACATATCCATTTATGGTGCGAATCATATATACTTTCCTGCATATATGTAAACTGTTCCCAAGAATCTTCTTTATGAACAAAAATTTTCGTTAATGGTTGTATAGTGTAGTGGTTATCACTTTCGGTTCTGATCCGAACAACCCCGGTTCGAATCCGGGTACGACCTTTTTTTTAAGACTAACTAGGGATAAATAAGAATTCTATCTTTCTTTCGCCTTAAAAAATTGTTACCATAGCTGTAATTGCGACCATATTGTGGATTGTATCTATCCAACCATGTTTTACCCAAGCTCAAAAGATGAGAATGCTTGGAGTCCGATGCCATCATGGGGCTTGGTGAGATGTCTTATATTTCTCGACTGATACATCTCATGATTCGATTCAAATGTTATATCATCTCTATAATGAGTGTGGAGAAACGAAAAAGGGGAGAGAAGTCTAAGGCTTGGGAAAGTCGGAGAGTTCAGTAACTCATTACATTACTCAGACGTCTTATGGGTTTTTATAGTTATATATAGATTTTTCCTGTAATACGATTTGCTTCTTTAAAAAAAAAAAATTAGATATAGGAGACTATGTTAACCTATCACACCTCTCAAATCTACAATCTATTTATTTGCTGTGGAACAGCGTGGAGTGTCTCCGCCACTGGCAAGAGTCATAGATTCCGGAGTGTGTTGCAGGTTTTCTATAGTTATATAGTTTTAGACAATGGTCTAGGCCATTGTTGTCCTTCAATACATATTGTATCCATCAAAAAAAAAAAAATACATATGTATAACTATATATATATATATATATATCTTTTTTACCTGCTCGCAAATACCCACCAACTAGTAGATTGCAGTCCACTTCACGCCGTACCACGGCAAAAGTACAACATTACGAGACCCACCTCTTGACAGAAATTTTCTGTCATGAAATGCTACTTGAAAAAGCAAAAGAATCGGGGAGGGCCTTCAAAGTATCTAAAACAAACGGATTTATGAGGCCCGCCCCGAATACCGAAGTCCGGGAACCAAATGCTTTATCTGCACCATCGCGAGGGCACGCCGCAGCACAAGGACCCGAAAGATCACTCCGTTTTATCCCGAAATATATCTAGATCATTACCCATAATTCCAGACAAAAAAATATATCCTTCATTAATATACAGAAAAAAATGCTCAAGTTTATCTCAAACAAAGCTGCTGCGGGCCGTCTCTTATATTTTTCGCCCTTACCCCGCATGGCACTTCGTCATAAAAGCAACCCATTTGGCGAACACGTTCCTTCGCCCCCAAAACTTCCAAAAGAACAGCAGGAGGAGTTTGAGGCACTTCAAAAACTAGCAAATTCCCAGGCAGCCATTGATGAATACAACAGACAAATTCTTGAGCAAGGCGCTGCTTCCAGTGAAATTTCCACCTCTTCCTCACCTACTGATGTTGGGGCCACATCGCAATATTTCAAAACAATCCCTGAATTTGAAGGGGAAAGGAATCCGGTCACAGGGGAGATTGGTGGGCCCAAACAAGATCCATTGAAGCATAATGACTGGTCATTCAACGGTAGAGTGACTGACTTTTAGAGAAGCTTTTAAGCAGGTTCTTTTTTGCAGCGTTTTACCAACTTCGGCCCCTTGTGTGAGATGAGCGTATAATTCTGCTTTCCACGACTGGTTTATGGTTTGGTTGTGTATTTTGGTGTGTGTAATTGCATCGAAGTTCTTTCAGTGACCTATGTTCAGACTGTGTAAGGTTTTGAGGTCTTCGTCAAGTGTGAAACTCTCCTCAGTATGACTCGCCTTTATGTGACCCAGCTATTTTCAGTGAATTTCGTTTAGCAGTGAAGATTGTAAAATAAAGAACATCTTATACACACTCGAATGACACTCCCAAAACTTTGAAAAGTAAAACTGTACTTTCAGTATGAAATTCGATAACCTCTTTCGATGTCAAACAAAGTATTAATTTGGGCTACTATTTTGTATGTCAAATGCTCTTCCCAGCCTGCAAAATGGTAAGTATTTGAGAAATTGGGATGTGTTTTCTAAGACTCAACTTTGTGGGAGTGAAGCATTACATAGCCTAAGAAAAGATTAGCGCCAAGCAGAGTTGTCGAAGGCATCTGAGATATGTTCCTTATGCAATAAACTTTGGCTTCTACAGGTAGAGTGATATTGAAACAAGAAAATGTACCTAAACGAAGGGACTATATACGAACCTTTTTTGAATTTCAATCAAATCATGTAATTTAAGTTTAATAATGAGCGAATCATTGTAATGGTTGCAATGCTGGAACTTTTGCGTAATGGTTAAGGCTCATTAGATTGCGAGAAGTTTGGAGTCTTTTTTCACGCAACACCTTCTAGGGTTTGTATCTTGTTCTGGGAATGTTACTAAATAATTTTAAGCTTCAAATTTTACTATTCAAAATAAATTTTGTAAGGTTTCACCTTTTCCCTGAGCTTATTAGGAATCCTCTTTTTTCGCATTTTCGAAGAAAAAATGTAATTTTTGGAAAAAGATTAGACAAACATTGAATAATTGTTGATTCTAAAGTTGTTAGCAAAAAAGTAAATGTCTAAATTGTAAACGTAGTCATATACTCATTTTTTCTTTTCAAACCCAATGAGATCTGTCATACACATTGATTACTTTCATAGGTCGAATCACAAGTTCATATCATCGGTGATCTCGCGACCTACAATCCTCATCGCGGAAAGCGACCGGTGGAAGTGCAGAATAATTATTTTAAGGCGTTTACAGGAAATGGATTTCGACCCACTTGAGTTATTCACGCCCGAACCGAGTTCATTCGTGAACTCATATGAGCAAGGAGGTAAAACATTATCCCCTGCTGCCGGGAGAACATCTGTCTCATCCACGTTTGGAATCCAACTGGAGGATGCTTTAGATTCCAATAAAATTGATGACATTGAGGAAGAAAATTGTTTTATACCAATTCACGTGCATGATTTACCACTTCTACGATGCCAACCGCCCTCACAAGTTTTAATTTCTTTTCTTCGCTTGCTTTCTCCAGAGGCAAGTCTCAATTTTGCACCTCGCAGCATTACTGCGGATGAGGACCCCAAAACCATTGATCCGCTGACGGTGTTCCAAAAGAAAAACGTTATTTTAGATCTGAATTCGTGGGCTTGGCTTCAAAAGTTTTGTTCACGATTTGGCACACCACGTCAATTAGCGTCTGTCGCCGTATTAGCCGACTCATTCAAAAAAACATTTGCTTCTCAGTACAACGCATGGCTTACACAATTAATATCCTGTGATTTCGAGTGGATTACGGAAGACGAATCCGCGGAAATCCAGTCGCTTGCTGCATTAAGGCTTGCCGAAAACTGTGGTCGGACAGCGCAGCCAGAATTGATGAGGGCCATCGAAATCCCCCTGTTATCTACAAAGCTATTATTGAAGGAGCCTTCGCTTACTTCGGACAATTTGGGACTCAAAACATGGGGATCTTCTTTTGTTTTAGGCAGCAGAATTGCACAGCAGCAACATAAAAAATACCTTCTTGCCCCTGTGCTTGAACTTGGTGCTGGGACAGGTTTGGTGGGTATGGTAGCTTGTTGTTTAGGTTACCCAACAATGCTCACGGATCTCAGCGAAATTGTCCCAAATCTACAGAGCAATATCGAACTGAATGATATCGACAATGCCCAAGTTGCTGAACTCGATTGGAGCAACCCCCTGAGCTTTATTGAGAAGTTCGGGAAACTCCAGTTTCCTACGATCATCTTATCTGATCCACTTTACTCTTCTCAACATCCGCAATGGATTGTAAATATGCTCAACACATTTTTGAGTCATGAGGAAGGTTCTAGAGTCTTATTACAGGTCCCTATTAGAAGGACATTTGAAAATGAACGTGCTTCATTATGGCATTTGATGAAGGAAAACGGGTACGTAGTCGAAGAAGAATGCGAGGAGCTTGGATATGATGATTTCGGCGAATCGTCTTTTATTTTCAAGAAGTATATAAGGGTCGATAGTTGAAACCTACACTTGGAAAAGGGATTGGGGTTCACTTAGATGAAATTTACGATTCTTATTTTCAAAGATACTCCTTCAACTTTCTTAATTTTTGTACGGCATCTTCCAACACTGAATCATCCTTGCAGACGGCGAATCTCACAGAATTTTCCAATGGACTTCCCTTCCGGTTTTCCGGTTGAAGAAATTCGGTTGGGGGGATACCAACAACACCAATCTCCTTGATCAACCAGTAGACTAATTTGTAGTCGTTGGTTCCACGTCCTTCGATGTCAGCTGGATATTTGTAGTCATCAGGAATTTTCAACTTTTCAAAGTTAACTAGCAAAAAGTAACCACCTTGGGCCACAGTGTAAGGCAAGTCCAAATCATCAAAAACAGACGAGAAAAGCTCGTATTTCTTAATGTAGTCTTTTCTGGTTGCTTCAAAGTATCCGTTTTCGTCAGCAAGAGTCAAAGCCTCTGAAACTGCTTGCTGCAATGGCGCAGGAGACGAGAAACAGATTCTGGTATGCGCAGAAGTAACATACTTGATAAGCTCAGATGGGCCATGAATCCAACCAATTCTCCAGCCGGTAGCGGCAAAGGATTTGCCTGCAGAGCCCACAGTCAAGGTTCTGTCTGCCAACTCAGGCAAAGCAGACAAGGCAGCCGGTCTGGGAAACTTTGGAAGATAGTATAGGTTCTCGTAGACTTCATCGGAGAGAACAATAATGTTGTGCTCGATTGCCAACTTCCCAATACGGACAAGCTCACTCTCGTTGAACACCTTACCGATAGGGTTGTGTGGAGTATTGATGACAATGATCTTTGTTTTGGGAGAAATTGCCTTCTCCAAGGTGTCCCAATCAATTTCCCAGTCATCACCAGAAGTGTTCTTTGAACCAAAATCCTTTGGAGGCTTAATGCTGACAAACTTGATTTTGGCACCCGTCATTTCAACATTTGGAATGTACTGATCGAAGAATGGCTCGAAAACAATGACCTCATCTCCTGGAGTCAAAAATCCGAAAAATACAGAGAACATACCCTCGTTAGCTCCAGTAGTTACCACAACCTGTGTGGAATCTACAGTACGGCCCAAATCTTTGGTGTACTTACTAGCCAAACTTTTCAAAAGATTAGGGTTTCCCTTGGCCGAAGCATACTGATTGAATTGAGGCGTGGCAAGTGAGCGGGAAACAGACTCAATGGCAAAATCAGGGGGGTTGTATGAATAGAAACCTTGACCCAAGTTGGTTACTGGAGTGCCAAGTTCTTCCTGAGCGGTTGCAGCAGTTTCATTGATAAGGGTCCAAACATCCTTTTTAGAAGGATTTTGCTGGAAATAGGGGTTGTGCAAGGAAGCAGGATCTTTGGATGCAGAAGACATATTAGCGAAAGTGAATTTTCTGACGAAGTTGGGCAAAGCTTTTCTTCTCAAAGGGAGCATGCAACAATGACTAATTGATGGAAAAAGCACGATCTGATAACGGGCGATCAGATATCAGGAAAGCAGAGAAACTCAGTATAATTAAGAGCTTCGCTGTCAAAATTTGTAAACCACTCAATTGCCTTTTTTGAAAGTTCAAAAATT
This sequence comes from Metschnikowia koreensis, assembly GCA_030569435.1. NCBI lineage: Eukaryota > Fungi > Ascomycota > Pichiomycetes > Serinales > Metschnikowiaceae > Metschnikowia > Metschnikowia koreensis. The sequence continues at coordinate 92,308 of JAJMKX010000256.1, read as the reverse complement.
CGGCACCCCTCGACTTAAAATTTTCTCGGTTAAGTGGATAAAAATACAGGGGGTGAGTGGATCTGCACGTCTTATAAATATGAGTCTATCGCGACTCACTGTGGCGCGCGAGATAATGGAATAAGCGTTCGTATACTTCCCGAATTTGAATTGCGGGCGCTGCAGGAAATGAGAGGGGGAGTAATAGACGGAATTTCAGACACAAGAATTATATATTGTGGAAGAAGAGAAAAAGGATTAGTCATTCTGGACTTGAGAAACTTTTGTATATGGATTTCGAATTTTTTTATATGATGCTTTGAAGTCAATTGACTCTAGTTCTGCTTAATTCACCCCTAAAGCCGAGATTGTCACGTGCTATAACGAGCATAAGTGGCGGATATTGGCGGGTAAGGCCACTCTCACTGCAGACCACCTACATGTACTTTAATACACGAGACTAAACGGAAACCTAAACTCAGAAACTAAGCACAGAAATCGAAAGGAAACTTCAACTGCAAACCTTTTTTATATTCTCCTGAGGCATTTTAAAGGTTGTGGTTTGGTTGTCTTACTCAAGTGTTGAGAAGGAGAGAAAGGTGGGTTAAGGTCGTCAAAAGTCGAGTTCCAGTTTGAATTTTGTTCCAAAAATACTTTCTGAAATAAATCATTAATTGAGTAATCCCGGAAGTATCATTTTTAATACATTTGCATAATTCTTTGCAACTTTTATAACCCAGGTTTGAAACATAAAACTATCCACGAGATGCACGGGTGCACAGTTGCAATATCAGAGCAGAGCTTGAGAAGAGTCTTTCAGCGCATTTAAACTGAGATTAAAACATACTATTAAAATGTTGACAAGAAGTATCATTGGTAGAAGTCTGTTGGGCTTAGCACGTAGCTACAATCCTGTGAGAGCACTTCTGCTCAAACCAAACTTCTCCAAGCTCAAGTTGCGTGAACAACCACCAGGAAATATCGTGGGTACGGTGAATGATGCTTATGAAATCCCACTCGTGAGTCCGTACGAGAGCAGTTATCACTGGACTTATGAGAGAATTTTATCTGTTGGACTTGTTCCAATGACGGCTTTTCCATTTTTTATGGGTGTCGACTTTCCATATATTGACACTGCATTCTGCTTGGCTGTTTTGTTCCACTCACATTGTGGCATTAAGTCGTGTATTATTGATTACATCCCAGAAAGAGTTTACGGCTTCTGGCATAAGGCTGCGTGTAAACTATTGACGTTAGGATCCTTCGTATCGATGTATGGTATCTATGTGATTGAAACATCACAAAATGGTCTTTTCGACCTCATTTCTAAGTTATGGTCGTCCTAATTATGAGGCCCTTCAAATGCAACAAATTAGAATAGTATTTGACATACTTTTCTCACGATAAAACTAAAACTCGGAAGGGGTTCGTTAAAATATCTGTATATACTTCATCTAATAATATTCAAAGACACGGAACTGCGCGAGGGCTGACTGTTATGATATGTAAAGATATTGAAAAGAATCGGATAAAAAAGATCTCAAAGGAAGTAAAAGAAGTCCGGAATCGAAGTCCGACTGTATTTTCTGTTTCACAAATGAGAAAGAGCTAAACCTTCCTCTCACAGAGTACAACAAGACCGCAACCTATTACAAGACCCACGTACAATGTCAGATTTTGGTCCACCACATACAACATGTCTCATATCAGGACCTCTTCCTTTTGTCTTTGCTCTTTGAAGTCGATAGACCCGTTCTTGCAAGAGGTAGAATGTTTGGAATCCTGACTATTGCCAGGTCGGCTTTCCAAGAGTATGGCATCCAGAGAGTTCATATCCTTTCGTAGGGTATCAGACTCATCCACACATACAAGTATGTGTTTGGGTGATTGAGGTTTATCGCTAGTATTTTTGTTGCTTTCGGCGGATTCTTGGTCTCGTTCATGGTCAAGAAATTTGCTGGGAGATTCCAAGAGCACATCACTGCTATCGGTATCAAACTTTTGTGCTTGCTCAGCCGTACTATTATGATTGCTGATTACTGGTTCAGGAGATAACTCTGGCTCGATCTCCTCTGAGGATATCTTTTGTCTCTTGTTAGATGGCTCATCTGCGGGAGTCTCTTCGGTAGCCACTGCCGCGGAATCTGGCGAAGATGAAGTTTGAGATGCCCACAGTAGACGTACAAAACGAATATTTGACGGGAGATTTTGAAGGCGGCGTTCCTCTTCGGAAACGCCAGAGACATCTTTGTCAGCCGTTGCACTTGTTGATAAAGGCGGGGCGGCTGCATACCGTTTAAGATTATATGCCAGTTCTGTAGACGAGACGCTTAATACACGTGCAAGTGCCAGAAGCCATTTTTGTGCCAGAACAACTGTTTTGAGCGAGTATCCGCTTTCTTCATACGCTAGAAGAAGCTCTGCGACACGAGGAATAGTGAAGGGCGCTGCATGAGCAAATGAACGGTCCAAACTTTCAGTGATTGCGCTCGAGGTCTGGAGTATTTCATCGACGATTTTGGAAGCAGGTGCATGTGCATTTGTAGTGACCGACTGACGGACCAGATGGCCCAACGCATTTAAATATTCGTGGAGCAAAGGAAATATGTCCGAGCGCCAAAGCGCGTCGTCGTTAAGACGCTTCTCGGCCAAAACAGGACGAAAAATGGTGCGGAGCCTTGTATCCATCGGCGGGACATCTAGCTTTGCCATATCAAGAGATTTCTAATTTGAAGTATATTAATGTGGTTGTGAAAGAGGAGGGAAATCTTGTTTCTCGGCGAGGAAAAGGCGGGGGGTAAGGCTTGAAATAGCCAGGGTGCTTATTATGCGAAACAAATGTTCGCAGCCGGCGCGAACTACAGTAGATGCGCAGCGCTGCAGCCGTGAACGGGGCACCTTATTGTGAGACACCTCACGCGCGATAAGCAGGCGGGAATGCCGGAGACACAGGGCCAGCGAGCAGCAAGCAGCAAGCAAAACAGAAAAATGGATTCCTGGTTTCTTATGATTGATTCTTTGCCTTATCAAACACATAATGGTCATTATTATCGAGTACGGATGCTGATTATCAGTTTACTGGACTTTAACTACTATCCCTTATTTTTGTTTCTCAAGGACACATAATGTGTGTTCAGGAGATCATGAAATTTTTCAAGGGTGGGCATCCTTGGCCTTACTGATTCGGGGCCTATTGGCACACGAGGCCGGCGCGAAAATTTCGGTGAACCCGACTGGTTTTGGCCAAAAGGATGAATCAGGCCAAATGAAAAACTAAAGAAAAAGAGAAAAGGAGTCAGTAAGTCCATCAGATTACTTTCTATAGAAATCCATGAAATATTGCTCATCCTTGATACAGACTAAAAATATAGTGGCTTCTCTCATTGTCTGAATAGATTCACGTGGTTGGTACACCCGTGCACCTGCTGAAAGTTCACCTTCAAGAGGGCAGCCGAGCGAGCTAAATTGCGAGCGAAAAAAAAAAAAGATCGAGATAATCAGCTTTGAACCTGGTCTGTAATATACCACAACGTCAGCATAATGTCCATGTTCAGACTCGCCTCCAGACACATTAGTGTGGCAAAATTCACACCCCGTGTTTCCATAGCATCGCTTACCAGATGTCAATCTTCTATTGCACAAAAAAGTAGTGCCGAATCAGCAAAACAGGTTCAGATTGAAGAGCCCCAAATCTCCTTGACCACTAAGGTTTTTCCACTAGAGAAAGATTCCATCACAGAGAAAGATGTGGACGAGTGGTTGAGTGCGGTCAAAACATTAAAGGAGGGCAAAACTGCTCCAGAAACAGAAGCAGAAGTCTACCTCAGTCAGCTTCTGCAGCCTGAGGAGTTTTTAAAGGAGGAGTTTGTCCCCACCGCGGAACAGTTGGCCGAAGTAGAGAAATACAGCAATAAGTCGGTACCCCTTCCAAATGATCCAGTTATTGAGAACTTCACGAACTTGATCATGAGAGATGGTAAAAAAGAGCGTGCACAGATCAAATTCTCCAGAGCTCTTTACATGGTTTACTTGAAAACAAGACGTGATCCAGTGGAAGTTTTGTACGAGACCTTAGATAAATTGGGACCTTTGTTTCAGCTTAAAGTCAAGAAAACAGGAACTGCCAAGAACAGAATGGTACCCTTCCCATTGAACCGTAGACAAAGAAACCGTTATGCTATTTTGTGGATCTTGGAGGGTGCCGAGAAAAAGAAGTCGCTGGACTTTTCAGTGCGTTTAGCTGAAGAAATCATTTCTGCATATGAGGGTAAGTCTCTGGGTTATGACAAGAAGTTACAGTTGCACAAGAATGCTATTACCAACAGAGCATACATTGAATTGTAATGAGTTGGACTTTGTTTTACCCACAAGAAGGGTATGGACTTGTATATAGAGGTCATATGGTTTAAACTTCTTGGACTTCCTCTTGAAGCCAGAGAACACACATCATGATTCCCGTAAATTATATGGCAGTATTGCATCAGATGCCAAACGTAAATATAGAGTATGACTTTATTAAGTGGATAAATATATCACACTCATAATTTCTCCTAAAGGGCTTTTTTGACAAATAAGTAAACATAGAAATGCAGAGGATTATAGGAAAAAAGAAGCCTCAAGAAGAAATCTGGACTGTCTCAATTTTGTCTCAACCGAATGGGGTCGCAGCTGCAACATCGCACATGGGTTTTGCAACCTGGGGAATTGTCCACAGAACCCCTCTAACTGACCACTAGAATTTCTTCAGAAAAAATAATTTTATTCGAGTATTTTAAGATTAAAGGCAGTATTTCTTCTCTATTACAGAGCCGAAAAAATCAGGAGACAACGTCTGCTTGACAAATTGGCATACCCAGCATTCAAATTCTTTTAGACACTGAAGAATAGAATCTGGAAGCATAATGAGTTACACTCCGAGTCTTTTCCCAGAGAGAAAGGAAAGTATTGTAGGGAATATTGTTCGAGCGGTGGCTTCAATTAATCTTGAAACATTGGAATCAGTGTATCATAATGTGCGGTACAAGGTAGACTATCACATGATTCATGCCAGGTTGAAGTATTACAGTAACTCAAAAAATCCTAGAGTCATTCATACAAAGCTTAGTAACCAAAAGTTGATTACATTAAGGACAAATCCTCATGACCCTTATTTTGTGAAACCAGGAGAGTTTCTCACATTAGGAAGTTCTAGTGAGGATTACAACGCAGAAACTCTTGATGGCGTTTTACACTACTATTACCATCCTGGAAGCTTGGATATTGAATCCTGTCCTCCGGCAATTTGTGAAAATGAGCAAGGCAAAAACAATGAAATGGTTGAAGGGCCTTCAAGACTTCAAGGAAAAAAATCAGAATGCACTTTGGTTGAGAGTCAACCGTTTGGAAAGAGTGGAATCAAAAATAGTGCTTCAAAGCTGCACTTTGTCCCGGATAAGAACAAGAGCCCAGTCGGAATCTTGAAGAATTGGGATGAAAGAGGAATTTTTTCTGCAGAATCAACAACAAGTCACACCAAAAAGATGAAAAGGATACCACAGAAGCGACCTGGTGTAGCAGCACTCAAAGAACCTCTAAGTGGAGATTTGATAGAGCTGCCTTTAGAAAGTTTACTTCCCAGGTATTTCCACAGCTCATATAGCTCACCAGTTACTTTCGCACAAAATGAGCCCCTTCAGCAACCAGTGAAGAAATTTGAGTTTCCCAAAAGTTCTACCAGTGGAAATCTTTCAGGATCACTTCTCGAACTAGAATCCTGTTACGGGAACTATGCACAATACTCCAACTTATTACAAGTTATGTCACCTGTTGAAAGTGTAAGTATGTTTCGACAAAATTCTCCCAGGCACAACAGAGCTCCAGGTCACCACTATGAAAACAAGCCTGATGATCGCAAAGTATGGCAAGTGGTTCTCAGCGATATTTCTCTTTCTGCGGCACGTCTTTCCACCGGCAGTGAGGGCACATCTCGAGAAGACTACGAAAGTTTGAAGGGTGATCTCACACACGCTAAAATAAAAGAGAACCCGGACTTTTTTGCGGAAAATTTGAGACAGGCAAAAGTAAAATTTCATGGCAATTCCCCGGACGAGATCGCTAAGGTAGGAACTTAACAGGTCGTATAAAACCAAGCTACAATACAATTAGATTGCGCTAACCACATAATTTACTGAGTAAAATCAAATAAGAAGCGACTTTGAAAAGGTAGGTTCAGATTACAAAATAGTACTAGCTGATATATCTATTTATATTCCTTGAAAACCAAAAAGAAGAAATATTTGTGCTCGTGGTTTTAACGAACTATTTTTTTAGTAAGACTCAGGCCCGAGAACATTGCGATTCACCTAGGCCTTCCTTTTCCAATAAATTCTAACGCATATAGAAAAATTGAGGTTGAAAAAAAGCTTTTTACACCGAGAATATGAGTCTCATTGGGGAGAATGTGTACTTCACTAGCGAGTGGTCAAAGGTCAGCCCACTCTTTCAAAATTAGCCGCAACTTTTTTTTGCAGCATTTCAGCGGTTGCGAGAACATAAGCGCGCTTACTGCTCTTGTAACAAGGTCTTTTCAAGCTTAGGTATAACACATATTCGTAATCCGCCAAACCCTTCAAAACCCATTGGAATTTTAAAAACTGGAAAGCAATTACTATTTCCCAAAATGTTAAATCAACTGAACTAAACCTTTCATAATACTTTTAAAACCTACCCCCAGCGCTGCGTTTGTTTCTCCTTGATACAGAATCCTGTACAAACACACATTTCTCGCCAATTCCCCACGCGCTAATTGGCTGGGCACCAAAACTTTTCTCCCGTTCCCGCGACATCCAGACATCCTCTCCAGCCAACGAAAACGATCTTTTCGCACCAACCGATATTCAACCCTTCTCCATTGTCAAAAAAACACACACACCCCACCTCAACAATGATCCGTGGATTCCGCTTTGGCGCTTCTTCTGCCCGCCGTTTTGTCAGTACCTCCAACACTGCCACCAAGTACACCACGTTGTCCAACGGTGTGACCGTGGCCACCGAGCACAACCCACTCGCCTCGTCTGCTGCCGTGGGTGTGTTTTACGGCGCTGGTTCCCGTGCTGAGACACCTTACAACAACGGTGTGGCTGCCTTGACCGCCTCTGTGTTGGGTGCAGGCGTCCAAAACGGTGTTTTGCTTTCTGCCATCAACACCAAGGAGACTAACGCCGTTGTGGCCCAGTCCACTAACGCCGATGTGACCGTGGCCGCCAAGACGCTTGCCCAGATCGTCTCCAAGCCTTCTGAAGTGCTCGAGCGTGCCGACTTTGCTGCCGCTAAGAAGGCTCAAGTCGCTGCTGCCGTGGCCTTGGAGGGTAACCCATCCGAAATGGTCTTGGAGCACTTGAACGCCTCTGCTTTCCAAGGCTACTCGCTCGGCTTGCCCACCTTGGGAACGGCTGAGTCTGTTGCTGACTTGGAGACATCGGACTCTCTTCGCTTGTTGGAGAAGCACTTGGTCGGCTCTAACACCGTCATTTCTGCCTCCGGTAACTTCGAGCACGAACAGCTCGTGGAGGCCTTGGAGAGCTCTTTGAACATTCCTGCCGGCGTCAAGCCAGCTACTGCTCCAGCCTCTTTCTTGGGTTCCGAGGTCAGAATGAGAGATGACACCAACCCTAAGGCTTACATCACCATAGCCGCTCAAGGTGAGGGTGTCAACTCGCCCGCTTACCACGTGGCCAAGGTGGCCGCCGCCATCTTTGGTGACTTCGACCACAACTCCGCCATCGCCAAGTTCACATCTCCAAAATTGGCCTCGATCGTCCAGGAATACCACATCGTAGACAAGTACACCCACTTCTCCAAGTCTTACTCTGACACTGGTTTGTGGGGTTTCAACGCCGAGATCTCCAACCTCGCCCAGATTGACGACTTTGTTCACTTCACCTTGAAGGAGTGGAACAGATTGACCGTTTCCATCACCGATGTTGAGGTCGCCAGAGGTAAGGCCGCTGCCAAGACTGCTTTGTTGGCCTCCTTGAACTCCCCAGTTGCCATTGCCACTGAGGTTGCCAACAAGGTCTTGTTGCAAGGTTACAAGGCTTCAATTTCCCAGGAATTGGAGGCCATTGACGCCATCACCACCAAGGACGTCAGAGCTTGGGCTTCCGCCGCCTTGTGGGACAAGGACATCGTCATCGCTGGTACCGGTTCCATCGAGGGTTTGTTGGACTACAACAGATCCAGAAACGACATGGCCATGTTGAGATTCTAATCGCGCCTAGGTCTAACCTCTCCCCCTGCACCATGCACCCCTTCTTCAACCCCATACTGCTTTGTAGAAATACTTTATGTAAAACGTGTTGCCGGTCTGTTATTATATAATTGCATCAGACATTCCTCGCGAAGTCAATATTCTAAGAAAGAAAGAAAAAAAAAATATACAGAAACTTTATTTGCCCTAAGACCTCTTACATGAGTCCACTCTGTTTCAAGTTGTATTGAATCATCATGTCCGTCACTGCGTTAAGCACAAACCTCATGGTGTCAGTATCCGTAGCACACGTACGGTGCACATAAATTGGTTTCCTCGTGCGATTCAATTTCAAAAGCGACTCTTCAAAGTAATCAAGCACCTGTCCAACATTAAGTGGATCGCGGTTGTAGTCCGGAAAATGGTTTTGGAAAGGTGAAAGTGGAAGCTTGCGTTCAAGCAAGTCCACTTTATTTAAAAACAAAATAAATGGCGTGTTGACAAACCATGGAGCATTGCATAAGGACTCAAATAATGCAAAGGATTCATCGATACGATTAACGCGACCATCTTCATACAAAGTCTGATCGTACTCCAGAACTGCAAGTACAAAAATAATGGCGTTAATGTCCTGGAAAAAATGAATCCATTTCTTACGTTCCGACCGTTGACCACCTGCATCAAGAACTTTCAAAACAGAATTCCCCACATTGAAGGTATTTTCTGTGATTCCAGTTGTCTTGATTCGGCCCATAATAATGTCTCGATCCGTACAAAAGTAATGCGGGTTCTGGAATTTAAATGCATTGTCAAAATAGTACAGTGCTGACAGTTCGAGCTGGAATTTATTGGACTGGTCGAAGCAAGCTCTTACACCTTTATCATGAGCCCACAATTCAGTGATTGCTTTGGCAATCTCTTGTCTTGAATAACGCAGGCTTTTCTTGATTTCGGCAATCGAGTCCTCTTCTGATAATAGCAGACTGCTGGGAAGATCATCTTCTCCATCGTCACCGTCTTTCGATGGGCGCCGCACTTTATTAGCATATCCAATCGCATAATCATTTACAAAAGAGTCTTCCGCCTCTCCGTAATCACGAAGTCCCTGAGTATTGATGATAATTCTTTTATAAGGTATGAGTGAGGAGTTGGGCCGATCACAGTCCAACGGGATTTTGAATTTGCGGGCATTAAGTAAAAGCATTTTCATTGACTCGATCATGTCCACCCAAATCACATCCGAGTACTTTTTACGCTCAAAGTCTGTGAACGAATGGTTATGTAATAATCTCATTTGTTTAAGCACAGTTGATTTTCCCGACTCACCAGCACCCAAGAGGAAAAGCCGGATTTGATTGGCATCAGACTTTTTCTTTTGATTTAACGACCGATCGATGGCATCAGATACAAGACGCTGTTGATCAATAAGATCTTCCAGATCTTCTGCTGTACTGGCCACACATCCCATATCTTGAAAGTGTTGATTCTTACTTAAAAGACTTATAAAAATAAAATAAAAATGGTCACGGGTAATTATAAGCCGGGAACCTTTCAAACTTCAAACACAAACCCAAGATCACAAATTTTTGCAGCGTAGTGTCAGGAACTTGTATTTTGTAAAAGAGTTACAGGCTTGTTTCGTCAGTATTTGTACTTTCAGTGATCTGAAACTTTATCTTTGTCAGAAGGTCGTCTGCTTCCCTAAGGATTTTTATAAGTACGGGCAATCTTCCGCGTCAGTTTGCAGCTTCGGCATTGTGAATGCATGCAAGGTGTGTGTGCAAGGTGACACACGGGCTTTACTTTTTAGAGAACATACAACTTCCCTCCTGGTTACTTTATGAGATAAATTACCCCAAAAAGAATAAGAAATATGACAAATCTGTATCTTCTTCCTTTTCCCGCAAATTGCTGCAGATTTCTTCGTGAGAGTGTACTTCTTAAAAATGGGGTTTTCACAGGTATTCCCGATTAGGCAAAATACACTCTAGATTGCGAGAATATCTCAAAATGCAGGTTCGAACATTACACATCTAAACTTGAAACACGATCGGTGGCCACTCACAGACTGAGTACGTGAGCTTTGCTGCATGGCAAAAATGAGCAAAGGATTCTTCTTTATTTTATGAATCCAGTCGTATGTAGGTCATTTAAAGCTTGATGCTCAGTCCCATTTTTCAGTAGGTCTTTGTTATTGGTAAAGTTTTAATCTTAGAAACGCAATCCCAAGGATTACTCTAAGGCTGTATACGTTGATATGAGATAAATTTATAGTAAGCAAAAATATGGAGGCTTTTATTTCTGCAGCCCCACATCTTTCCTGAGAAAAGAGGCGCAAGTGACACCAAATCAAGGATGGAGAGAAGATCTTTGCGTCTTCAAAATTACGGTGCCCTCTCCAGTTTTAAAATCTTATGGCTCACCTAAAACTTAGCGCAATGCTCATCCAAATGAAATGAAAAAAAAAAAAAAAGCTCCTAGTCAAATTGATCATTAAATAAACGAAACTGTGAGTAAGTAAAGTGCAATAGTAGTCATACCAAGCAATAAACACAGCTTGAAGAAAGTCATCAAGTTCCATCTCTTCAACGTTAAGAGAATCTCCGCTTTCCTGACTTTGATTTTCTTCTGCAAATTTTCCCAAGTGCCCGATGATGTATTTGTATAATTCGAAAGAGGCGCGAGTGATGCGGGTGATGAATCGTCTCCCTGAAGGAATTTTGACATTCGCTTGGACATGGGGGCCTGACCTCGTTCCAAGAGAATCGCTGTCACTTGTTCTGAAGGCAACACAGTGTAAACGTATCTGCGCAGCTTTATACAATAAAATAGAAGTAGGAGGCCCGAGGTTATGGCAAAACAAACGTATACGATAACATTCATGTATGGCCGGGGCAAGTAGCACAAGTCAGTGCTGTAGTCTAATTTTTCGCCTGTCATACCAAATGAGAGCAACTGTACTGCGGGCTTATTAATTCCCATTGCCATGCTTATGGATTTCACGGTGATTTCACGGGCGGAATCTGGATGTTGAATGTCACAGTAATCATGATCATCACCCGCAAAAATCAAGTCAGGCGAAACTAGATCAAGGAGAGAGGCCAGAATATCGGGGTTTAGAACCAGCTGGTACTGATAGCCTGCCAGAAGTAAGAAATTACTATGTTCCCGAAGAGGTCCACAGGTCAACTGCTCTGGGTCTCTGAAGAATGGCACATGTGAAAGAAGAATTCTCGGCAGTGTCTTCACCAGAAGCCGACTTATGAAATCCCGTGATTCACGATTAATTTCTTCGTTACTGGAGGAGTATGAGATTGAATCGAGCAGAATAAAATCTACGCCATTAATATGATGTAACGCGTTTGGAGCTCCAAAATATGAAGCAAAGCGTTCTCGCAGTGGAAGTTTCACCGCGTCGCCGAAACCAATATCGTGGTTTCCAGCAATATTAGTGAGCCAGCGACCGCCTCTTTTGTACTCCGGCCAGCGGTTGAATATGCGCTCAAATCGGCGGAATTCGCTCTTGAAGTATGCATCCAGAGCCAGGCGCCCATTGTCCAAATAATCGCCCAAAAACATGATGTAATCGGGCTGAAGATGTGTAAGTAAGGCCTTATAATTTTGCTTGATGTATGTGTCGACCGTATGCTGTGAAAGCCGGAGAAGAAACTCGTTTCGGCCAGGATAAGTGTGATTGTCTATAAGTTGTGGGTCAGCGACCAAGAGCACGTTTGTTTGCTTTCCTTCGTTTACAGGCGCCCACGAGCAGCGACGGGCAGTTTGCATGGGGATCACATGTTCATGGTAGATGAACAGAGCAAGCCAGAGCGATGACAAAAAAATCATGATTCCGGCCATGTTGCGGAACCGGGGTACAAGCGGCATGGTGAAGGGAGAAGCCGAATTGTATTGTTTGTTTCAATAAGAGACCAGAGAATTTCTCTGCACTTCAAAATAACTCTTACGGCACGTTTATTTTTTGTAAGTGCCGTGAAAAGAACAGTTGAAGGTTCAGGTTTTATGGTGTGAAAAGCCAGTGTCGTATTTCATCGGCTAGGTGTTGCACACAGTCTCGACTCTCTGGCAAAGAACTCAGAAGGCTCGCTGGAATATATAGATTGAATATTCCCTATGTTTTTTTTTTTTTTTTTTTTTTTTTTTTTTTTTTGGAAGAAGCGCTGCTTTAAACTTGAGGAACTCTTTGCTTTTGAAGACGTAAATCTTGTTCCCAAAAAGATTATGGTGTTTTGTGCGGCTTAGTTTCTTTTATGGTTTCGAGTTACAAGAGTATGTAGTTCATGATTTGATTTGACGGGCAGTTGTTTGTAAGGTTCGCGCACAGAAATTTTCCGTGATAAATGTTCGGTTTCACTTCAATTGATCGCTTCAATTTTTAAAGAGGCTAAGTTCATATTTTGCCTCTAAATTTCGCAAGTTTTTCTTTTATTAAACGGAAAAGAACTTACCGCTTGTACCAAGTCAGAACCTTCTTTAGTTTAGTATGATGATATTGAAGCCTGCGCCTCGTATTCTCGTACGCAGTCTGCATGGAAAGTTTCCCGTAGCGATCTAGAGATGATCAGGCCACTGCAAATTTCCAACATCTTCACACCTATTTTGCCTTAGTTTTATTTCTTTTTCAGGAAGTGATTACGAAATGGAAGACGGGTTATTTGCATGGGTCCTACTTGGTGCTCTCATAGTTGCTTTTCTCTACAAACAATTTTTAGTATTCACGCGAGATGTGCCAGAAGAATACCTCAACGAACAGAGCATTATCGATTCAACTAGGAATGCCAATGAACTGGCCATTCACAAATCCACAAAGCTAGACTATTCGCAAGGTCTCCGTGTTGGATTAGGAATCCGGTATAGCCTGTATAAGTTAAGAAACGGCAATTTATACGATATTTGGGAGCTAGCCATGGGCCACGCCAAGAAAGACCCCACAAAGTCAATTATTGTCAAAGACAAAACCATCAAGTTCACCCAATTGAACAGTCAGGCCGCCCGAATTCGAACACTATTGCTGTCTTTAAGATCCAAAGTCTCATTTGATGAAATCCGCATTCCTGTTGGACGTTTGTTTACTGATCCAGAAATGCTTGCAGTCGCTATTGCATGTTTCACATCTCAGATCACGGTACATATACATGATGGGAGCTATAAATTGGTTAATTCTGGGCCAGAGGTTGAGAGAAAAGACGGCGACCTTGTATTTATCTGGGACTCTCTGGTTATATTAAATGTTACACAAAATATTGATTTAACTGCTGAAAATGACACGTTTGAAAATGACTACACGTTTGAGAAAGACCGTGGAATTGCAGTTAGAGTTTCACATAGAGTGAATCACAAGGCCAAAATGTGTACGGACTTTACCCAACCCAATTTAGTGTCTGCTGTGGCAAGCTGTATTAAGAATTTACCTCCACAACGTCAAATTACATTAAAAGACCGTATAGCTATTGTCTTGGATAACACCTCAATTGAAGGTATCGTCAACAACTTAGTCAAGGTCTTGGTCTCTTTTGTCACCGGTTCAACGCTTTTATTAGCTGCAGAAGTTGATGCATGTGCTTCATTTCAGCCTACAATTATTCTGGCTAGCACCGATATAATTGAATCCTTAAAATATCAAGCCACGGGTCTTGATAGGCTTTTAAAGATTCATAGACTTTACTCGCTTTCTTGCAACCGCTTTAGTGGTCTCATTATTAACAAACAACATCACGAATTAAGATTGGTTATCACCCACCGGTCCATTAACACTGTCCATGATTCTCCAAGTAGAAGACAAATCAGCGCCTCGCTCGGATGTCATATTGTAGAAGAAATTGGGTACTTCAATGTTGCAGGTCCGCTATTGGTGAGTGATTTTTTTGATTATCGGAAGTTTTCGCTCAAGCTCTCGGCCCAAACTAAAACTTACGGCGCTGTTTCGCAGGCAAATGAGGTTAAACTCGTGGAATTTAATGGAAAAATCCCTGGAAAAGTCGCTGCTCGTGGTTACAACATTGGTAAAGCAAAAAGAATAATGGATAATGTTGGCGAGACCCAGATCATCCCTGACCAGGAGGGATTTTATCAGCTTCCAATTCTGGGGCTTTGGGGCCTGGACGGATGCTTGTATATAATGAAGCAATAAAATTTGAAGCAGTTGAGAGAACTGAAATTGCACAGATGTTTTCTTTCAGTTGTATCTTGTAAGTGAAGAATAGAATATTTACAAAACTTCAGTATCGTTTGTTTCGGGTTGGGGTTTGTCGAAAGTTTCTGCAGTTTTTTCTCTAGCTTCTCTTTCTGCTGACGCAGTATGTGCCGTTTCTTCGATAATTTCTTGATTTTCCGTCGCATTACTTGTAGTCCCTTGAACCTCTGGCACCTGGTCGTTAATGGGGTCTTCTCTGATCTCATCATTCATGGCGTTTTCTGAAGATTCCACAATTTCTGCTGGAATCGATTGATCTTTAACCGGTTCGCTCAGACTTTCCTTACCCGCTGTTTCTGCTTTCAGATCATTATAGAAGTTTGCCCAGAGTTTACTGGAATCCTGGAAAACTTTTCCCACTTGTATAGAATCATTTAACGACCGATTTAATATATCGATGTTATAAACAACCGAGTCCATGGCAGCAATTACTTCTTGTACAAGCTGATCACGCTGCTTTTCAAATGATGTGAGAGGGGTATTTCTTTCGGGATTAGAGGGCATTGTTCAAATTGTTTGAGTGTTTAATTCTTTAAGTGAACAATAATTTCACAGCGCAAAGAATTGTTGTTACTGCGGATGCGACGCGGTGGAGAAACTAAATAGACAACGCAATGACAAAATGAACGCGTATCGTCGCGAATTCTTTTGACATTCGAACCCGCACACCAATAGTAAGGTCGATGCTCTGCTGGTTGCTCGCTTACTTCTTTTTTTCTTCTCTGCTACAACTTCCTCTTTCTTTTTTCTTCTTCACTCAAATATCGGGCAATTACATTGAGCATCCGTGTCGGACTTTTGTCCACCATATCGGATGCACTCAGAAGCTCGAAAGATCAAGTGAAGCGAATATTCTGTTGTAACTCTGACCGGTAGAGTTTTGACCCTACGATCGCTCCAACACTTTCATTGTAGCAGTAAAGAGATGAAGTATTCTAGTAGCACAAAGAGACAGACGAATTTCGTGGTATGGGAGGGTTTTACAGGAATAATCACACCTGTGAAAAAGCAACGTGAACCTCTTGTCACTCGTCATAGACATAATGGCTAATCCGAAGTCAAATTCAACTTTCCAAAGATCTGATCTGTCTTGCAATGACAGACACTACGAAACAAAAAAAGGTTGTCAACTATCGAGAGCCAAAGTAGAAGTCGTGTTTTCAAAGAAGTATTAATAGCAATCCACGTTGCCTCTACCTTGTAATTGATAGTATACATATTATTACATACAAAGCAGGAAACAAACCCATTAAGCTTGCACCACGCCTATATTATTTTAAATTCCAAGCGGATCTTATCCGCTGTTAAACCATAGCCCCGTTATTTTTTTTTTTTTTTTCTTTTTCTGTGTTTCGTTTTCATTATGTTTTCACATTTCCATTGCATTAATTTACGCTTTCATTAAGCGTGAGGCACCTGCCTTCTGTTATAGCTTTTTGCCCAAGTACAACGAAACTGAACAAGGTGCTGTTTTGCGAGTTGAAGGACTCTTCATACTGCAGCGGCGGACGTAGTCTTTCTTCTCATCGAATTTGGAGAATAAACAAGATGATTTAGTTCCCAAAGACTGGTTTTGATTTTGACTGGAACCGGAACCTGCAGAAGCCAAGGAAGAGGCCGAGGAGGTGGCAGTTTTCTTCTTGAAAAATAGGGTCATTATAAATGTAACTTATGTTCTGGTTGATTTTGAGTCGAATAGTTTGAATATCTTGTATTTTCCGAATCTTTAGATGATGTTGGTCCTTCACCAATATATATGTGTGTGCGTCTTACCTTGATGGCAAGCCTTAAAGATCCATACTGACGAAAATGGAGGCTGACTAAGTAAGAAAGTAAAATAACGGAACAAACAGGAATCTGAAAGCAGAAGAAAGTTTTCTGGGCAGACTGGAAAAAAGTAATACCCTGAAGAAAAAAGGGAGAATCAAATATTATTTAGGTATTGAACCAGGTGAGATATTTTTCCTTTTTCCTTTTTCGTAATTTTTTTTTTTTTTTTTTTTTTTTGGTCTTTCACACCAATCTGAGGGCAGAACTTTTGTGTGACTGTGAGTGGGGGAAGAGAAATAAATGCCGCAACTAAGCCAATGACACCCACGACAATTAATTTCTCTTCAACTTAAGAAATATTCTGGAGAGAAAAAAAGCAAGAACCTTAATTCAGGACTATTCGTAAATAGAAGTATAGCCCAACAGCTCGAAAACCCAGCAAAAGAAATAAAATCAACGAGTTTTTTCTAAAAGAAATATGCTACGGGAGAGCTCTTTCCATATATACCGGGACAAAAAATATGTCCGGCCAAATTAGTTGCGATTTCTGCCCAGGGCAAACTAACCAGGCCAAAAAAAAAAAAGAAAAATCCCTCAAGCCTGTGTGTTGTCGTGGCATGCGCGATGCAGAATTTGAGGGATTTTTTTGTTTCGCTGTCTTTGGAGGATTTTGATTCGTTTCGCACGAAAAAGCACCGGTACCCCTCGCGAGTTTGCTATATGCATCTGGTGATTCATGCGCCTCCGGAAATTATGCCGGTAGGATTAATATGGATAGGGGCTAACGTGTAGAAAACATATACTACATAATTTACTGATGAAAATTAAGAATGAGGAATGCGTTAGATTGGCTGCAGTACTTGTATTTTGGGCTTTCCCTTTTGTTTCGGGGAGTGGTACGACTTTTTCTTGGAATTCCGTGCCCCTTATGTCAAACAAGCGCGTGCACATGGCCCCAAGAAGTCAGACATCGGTCTGCCAGAATTAAAGGAAATAGTAGATAAAATAGAAAAACAGAAACAGCAGTAGAGTAAAACTATTGCCGGTGCCAACTAAAAATAAAATGTAAGAGAATAAAAAAAAGAATAGACTCTCTATTGTTTACATTTTGCACTTGCGTGTTTTAAAATAGGATATAAGTTACAACAGATATGGTTACAATGGAGAGAAACATTTTCGGATGATGTCGTCATATGCGAGTCCCCTCAAAACGAGGCAACTGGTGTGTTCTGAAATCAAAAGAACTGTTCAAACCGGCTGTGCAATTACGGAATCCTACCCCACAAATCTCAATTGGTAAATCATACACTCATTTTGTAAGATAGAAAAAAATTAAAAAAGAAAGAAACAAAATAGATACGTAGTAATTTTTCACAGCTGTGAATGCATGGGGACATGTCGTCAATATTACGTCGCCGGCCTTACGATCGGACGGCACGAACTATCTCAATATTACTAAAATTTGCCTTTTTTTGCAAATGACTTCAATACCAAAAACAATCCAGAAAATTACATCAATTTGAAAATTTTGCGCTCTCTAGATTCTGTCGTCCCTTCGCCGGTTCAATGTTTCCTCGGCATCCCAAGATCGATGTGTTATGAAAGGCACGCTCATGCGTAGTCTATAAAATCAGAACTTAATAACCAAAGAATAATCATTTTTTTAGGTGAAAAAACCTATCTGATAATTTTTGTGAAATCCTTAGATCTTTTGGAAAAAAACATCAAATAATGTAGCTTCAACGACAAAAATTGTGTCCCCACTGGTAGTGCTTGTACTCTTCTCTTCCTGTATCTTGCCCCACATCTCTATCAACCACGGCTTTTTCTCCAAACACAAAATGTCGGAGAGAAAGGCAATCAACAAGTACTATCCACCAGATTGGGACCCTTCAAAAGTCCCAAAGAAAAAGAAAAATACCAATCCAAATGCCGAGAAGGTCCGGCTTATGGTACCCTTTTCCATGAAATGTTTGCAATGTCTGGAATACATCTCTGCCCGCAGAAAGTTTAATGCCCGCAAAGAAATCACTGGCGAAAAGTATATGGATATCAAAGTTATTCGATTTCATATCAGGTGTCCACGCTGCAATGAAACGTTGCTGTTCCAGACAGACCCGAAAAGTGCAGGCTTCATTCCGGTCTCTGGATGTGCTAGGAACTATGAGTCTTTGAGTACATCAGAAATAATAAAACCACTTGAAACCGAGGACGAGATATTTGAAAGGCTCGAACGTCAAGAGAAAGAGGACCAACAGTTTCAAGAACAGCAGCAGAAACGTAAAAACAACCCGTTCTGGCTGCGGCATACCCAGGACTCATCCAAAGATGCGTTATCAAATTTAGAGGATAAGTTGATTGAACAAAAACGGGAACAAGAGATTCATGATCATCTCATGTATCTACTGGCAAAATCTGCCAAAATTCAACAATCTGGTGGAGAAGATCAGCTTCTAAGGCAGGCTTCAGAGAACCTTCGACTGGGTTTAAAGCGTGATCGTGAAACGCAGATTGAATTTTCTAGTGGTGAACTCAAAAAAACTGATTCAGATTCCAAACTAAATTCACAGGTTCGAATTACTATTCCTGGCACTTTTACTGTTAAAAAAGCAAAACTAATGAAGGGGTCGTCAAATGGTTCAGCTAAAATGACCGCACCTCCTACAACAAGTAACGAAGAGGTCAATTTTAAGCAAACCCCCGAAAATAAAACATACTCTGTTTCTTCTAGTAATTCAGTTTTTGCTGATTACGGCTCATCGGATGAAGAGGAGTGATGTTTCTTGGGCATACGAAGATGTAATTTCTGGTGGTATACATGAGAGACCTTCAATACACATATTTAATTGTGCATCAATGAACTGGTGATTACCTTGACTGATTTCAACCTTCATCTTGGTGAGTATCATAAGAGCTATTACTGTGGGAAAGCCTTGAATCCGTCTCGTTTCCATCGCAGAAAGTCAGTACAAACCCTATGCTGGTGATTTTCTTCGAAGTGATCGTGAATTCACTTTTGATTTCAGGCATGGCTGTGGACTAATAGAAAGCAGTTTTTCTTGCTTTCATTGGAAATCAGATAAAGTTCAAGGCAGTTTCTCAGTACTTATCTTCCGCTGTATGTTTATTGCAGTTGTCTCGATATCTTACGTCGAGCCAGTCAATTCGATTTAGATATGCCCTTTAGTGAGGTCGAAGTCAGGCAGAGAAGAGAATAATTCATTTAGCCTTGTCAGCTTGCAACTTCCCATTCCGTAGAGTAACCAGGAAGTACCCTTAGTGACCACAGAGAAGGATTAGACTGAACCATGATTATCCATTGAGAAATTTTTCATCAGTCCATTCGTGTCAATGAGCTTAACTTACATACAATTCAGCAATCTTCAATTACATTAATGCATGTCACGATGTGAAAAAACTGGCGATATATATATTATCAGGGTTTATTACCCTCTTCCGCAGACTAACTATCTGAAGTCAAAATTATTAAGCGTAACATTCTCCGCTTCTGGAGCTGGAACGGCCTGGTGGTATCGTTCCTTTATATCCAAAAGTCTGTCCATTAGTGGGCCGACCGTTTTCGAATCGACATCTTTACGACACAAAAGAGCCCCGCGAACAAATTCAACAGAGCAGTCATAGTAGGTCTCAAGGATTTCGTGTTCCCAGATTTCGGGCACATCTTCAAGCACATTCTCGCAGGTGGCCAAAGTAGTCAAGAATTCTAATGAGCTTAAACTCTTAACGAGGTACAAAACATCCTTTCGATTGAACAAATGATCAAGCCCCTCGTAGAAAATGCCTATATCTCGGTTCACGGCTTCCGCAAAAGACTTGTGTTTCTTAACAGCAGTGGGGTCGATTTTTTTTCCGTCACCATGCAAGATGTTTTCATACCCGATGCGGAGATAAGAGTTCATCATGTTATCTAACGCGATAGTAAACGTGAGACTATACGTGTCATAAGTGGCATAACCCTTCAAGTCGAGCATGTACTCCTCCATGGTTTTGACAATTTTCTGTGCCATGTTCAATTCTCCCGAGTTTTGTGTACGCTCATTTTCATACCATCCACTGGTAAACACCGTGGACAATGCTGGGAGTAAGTCATTGTTTATAATATCAACCACTGCTTGAATCGCCATGGCATTTAAATCGTTTGCTGGAATGGCAGTAGCTTCAAAAGCGTCTTTGATCCGCGATTGATACGAAGAGTGTACCTTGGACTCGTATTTCGGTAGGAATTTATCCATGAGTCTTTCTTGATTGATTTCGTAGGTGTTTCCAAGAGCAGCAAGATAATCTACTAAACCGGGTTTGGAGATTTCTGCGAGTTCTTCTGGGGTCATATTTTCCACGTCAAATTCGGGCTCTGGCTTGGACAGTTGGATCCGCAAAAGCCGTTTTGTTCTTGATCCCTTGATCAAGTAATGATCGTTTTTGTAGACCGACAAGTACTTTTGCAATTCTGTTTGAACAAGTTGCATGTACGCCTCAACACGTTTAATATAACACTCGGACCAATTTTCGATTACACAGACAAGAACTTTTCCGTATCCGGAGTCGGCAGCCACATCTGCTTGTTCTTTAAGCATGCTCAATGTAATTTTAAAATCTGGAAGAACATACACCTCAGTCATGAATTCATTGTAAATCGGGTGGTCAAATTGGTCAATATCCTCAATCACCTGGAGAAAGGAATAATAGTCAGGTGACTCATCACGGTTGATGAAAACCTCGGCTTCCTGAGCTATAAGCACCTCGTTCCATTCGGTCATCTTTGACACAATAACCTTCAGGTAATCATCCAAAACGGTTTCCTTAAGGTCGTCACCCAAGATAGATTTCGTGGAAGTAGCCTTCACCTTTTCAGCGCCAAACAATGACACAATAAAAGCATTATAGTGAGTATCATACATAAGAATTCTCATCAAATCTTCCGCTGGAGGGTTTGAGTTGATGATTTTCATGGTAAATCTGTGTAAGATATTGTAGTACGCATTGAAAATAAAGTCCGAGATTTCCCATTCGGCCGGAAACAAAATAGACAAGGTTCGCTCAACAAAAATCAACTCATCTTCAAGCCACTCAAGATTATCATACACCAACAAAGGGTCTTTCTCAAAATGATCCACGCACTTGTCGAAAGTATCAACCAAACTTTCCTCAAGCTTATCAAAGAAAAACTTCTTATAGTGTCTATAGTGAGCTCTATATTTGGAATAGTTGGCAGTCTTTTTCAGTTCTGGATTGGCCGTTGCCAAAGTACTATTGAGAACCAATTTCAGATCCTCATTATCCTCGAACTCGATAATACGCACCAACTTAGTCACCATTTCCTCGTTACCCTCCTTGACAGCCTCGGTGATACTAATGATGATTTCCTTAAGTAAATCATCGAACCCACGGATCATCTTGCGGACAGGGGTCACGATTTTACGGATGATAGACTGAGTGTCATCCGAAAGCGTCTTGGATTCTTCTTCCAAATACTCCAGAAAGTTGCGAGCCTGTGTGACATTGAAATGAATTCTGTAAATATTGTGTAGTGGGTATTCAATACTCTCATTTACAGCATTGAACTCGGCGTCGATCATACTATCAATATGCTCAATGTACTGCCGGAAATTGGCAATATCTGTGTAAAGATTCTGCACTTGCATCATTGATTGATAAACGCTAGTGACGCTTTTAAGCGTATCGTATTCACGAGCATTGACAACTGTTTCCGCGTGTATTGTGTTAATTTTGTCAATGTTGGTCTTTATATTTCCAAGTTTATTCACTGACGTTTTAAGTTTTTCGAGATTCGACACAACTGATTCGATTTGCTCTTGTGTAGTATGGTGGAGTTTCACATCGATGGATGTTTTCTCCTTGACAAATTGCAGACGAAGTCCCTCGATTTTCTGGAGATCGTCTTCCACTTTGATCAAACTGGAAATCCGAGAAAGTGCTGCCTCATTCATCGTATATTATAAGGGTACTCCGCACAAGTATGATATTTTTTTCCGTCCTCAGTAATTTTACCACTTCTGAAGACTTAATTGCTGAGTCTATTACTTTTTCTAGTGAGATTTGTGTAGAATTGTATGGAGTTTAAGCTGACTTACAAACCGCTCTGATTCACGTTATGACCGTGTCGGTACACAAGTCTCACGTGACTATCGTATACCGAGGCACCTTATTGAGATCACTGCACGATTACGTTCTTTGATTAGACTACCTTTCATGTGGCTTTTTTTTTCCTATATTTTATATTTTTATTTTATTACTCTGTATTTTTTTGTTGTTGTCACCCCACTCATTCTTCCACTGATAAATCTCTTTGTCTATGGTCTGCCCACACGTGTCACTTCCTGCCATTGTCTTCTGTTTGGTAGTTAAAGCTTTCCGCACCTTCAAAAGGAATTATATATCCAAGTAAGAATAGTAATGAGACTTTCAACTCACCACTCTTCCCATGGATGTATTGAGCACTAGAAGAATATCTCTTCATCTTAATATTCTCGGGAGTTAGCGTTCATTTCCACCTGTTCTCTTATTCTGGTTGTAGCGTCTGTTGTATCCTTGGCCAGAATGATGAGACTGTGCAGGGACACCTTGATAAGATGCACCTCCATTCACCGGAGTGGGGCTACCCATGTACCCTGGGACCATGAAGCCACCTGGCGGGAAGACCAGGGGGTCAACGCCGGGTGGGGCATACATAACTTGAGGCTGACCTGGGGGTACGCCACCTTGGAACTGGGGGTACATCATTGAAGGATGGAAAGGCTGATGAAATTGACCTGCCATTGGTTGCTGCAAATGTGGCGATACAGAGAACTTCCCTCCCGCGCCCGCACCTGAATTTGCCATGTAGCCGCCTGCCATCATTGGTGGAACGCCGTTAGCTCCAGGAATAACCGGGCTGCCGATAAAAGGTGGTGTTGGGCCTGGCGACATTGGAAGAGGCAAACTACTGCCCTTTCTGGAAATAATTTCCTGGTAGCTTTCTTCCACATTATTGTCCCATGTAGGTGGCGTTTTGAATGCTTTCTCAAGCACAAGCGGAGTCGACTGATCAACGTGATTTCTTACGGCAGTAGCAAACATGTTAAACGAAGTCTTGAACGCCTCTGCCTTTTCCTTGTGCGACTTAACAGTGGGCACCTTATCCGCGCCCCCGAAGAAGTCTGCAGCAGAGATTTGGTAGTGTCTTCTGGTGCCAGACCCAGACGAAGAAGAGTTGCTGTATGGCCGTTGATTGTGCAATCTTGGCGAGGAGTTGTTGGAGGATTTGGTGAAGTGGGCCTTTGGTGGAACAGGAGACATCTGTACAGGCTTTGAGGGCGTGAAAGCAGCCGCCTTAGGGTTCAACTTAAACTTGGTAGGAGCCGCTTCCTTTTTCGGCCCAGTTTCAGCTTTTGCCACTGCTGGCTTTTGGATAGCAGAAGGAGTGTTTGAAGTAGAAGGACCGTTTGAAGGAGCAGGCACCGATACCGGATCAGGCTTGTCGCCGTTTTTAATATTCTCCTGCTTCCGCAAGATTTCATCCTGCTTGAGCTTATCCTTGGCTAAAATAGGCAAAAGATCGTTGGGGATCTTGTGCGGAATCTTAAAGTTGGCGGAGAACTCGCGCAAGGCATTGAACTCGCTTTGTGCATTCAAACGGAACGCTTCGCCCTGCGACACTGATGAAGCGGGATCTTTCGAGGGGATTAAGGCCGCACTTGGATTGGCATCATTGGCTTTACGAGTCGCTGAACTCGAAACAATTGCCGGGTCGTTATGGTACTGTGCTGCCCGTTGTCTTGGTGTTGTATACTTACCCTCACCCTGCTGGATCTGGACAGACTCGTTGGACACGCTAGCGTTACGAAGTGCTGCCATAAGCTCGTTTCCACGAGTATCTACCGTAGCTGGTGCAACAACACCAGTAGAGTCCTGGATCACACCCGAGTATTTATCCTCCTCGTCCATTCCACTATCGTCAACAACAATACCACGCTCCTCCAAAACATGGTGGTCGGAAGATGTCAGGCCCTCAATCTCCTTGGCCAAACGCTCGGCACGACGCACGCGGTCTTGGAAATCCTTGGCCTGCGTGTTGATTTTGGTCGTGTACAAGTGCTCGTCATACGATGACTGCACGCCAAACCGTTCCTCATTGACTTTAAATTGATCCCAAGTCCCCGAACTTCCGCTTTCCAACGTCAATTCAGGTGTATCAGCATCTGGCACCCACCGCTGAAGCTCACGTTCCTTGAACTGGAAACCGCCGGCAATATCACGGTCGGTTTTAAACTTAGGCGCAGAGTTTGGAATGGTAGTTTCCGTCGTGGTACCGGTAGCATGCTCTTGAACTGCACTTTCTGGGCTTTTCTCCTTAATCACCGCTGGTTCTACAGCAGTCGCCAAGTGTGCGATTTCAATGTCAATCAAATCCTTTGCCTCAATCACCAACTTTGAAGGCAATTTCGCGTCGACGTTGCTTTTTTCGTTGATCAATGCTTTCGACACAAGGGTGGGCTTCACCAACACTACGGAAAGCGCTTCTTCACCGGAAACACCAATGTTAATCGCCAGCAATACACCCTTATAGCGTGCACCCGAACTTACGGTGGTAAGCACAGTTTTACCTGTGGCATGGGCAAGCAAACTGATCAATCGATTCTGAGAATCTACCCCGACGCTTGCGGATCTTGCTGGAGTTTTTCTTTGCACGTTCCCTTGTGATTGCGTAGGTTGAACATTGACAGAAGCGCCAGAAAAACTGTGCTGTTTACCGCCACGTGACGTTTGACTCTTCATTTCAAAAGGATAATACGTGACTGGGGTAACTCTTGATACGCTAGTAGAAGAAAGATCGCCTGTATTTTTCGTAAGGTTTTCTTGCCGTCAAGGAATAAAGATAAAGATTAAAAGAAAATAATTATCCTCTGAATTCTTGGCCGAGAAACCTGCTTAATTATTCTCTTTTTTTAGATCTAGCACTGATATCTGCTGGCAGTCTTCGTGTGTCTCTTGTGAACAGGCAATCAAAAACAAGCAAATGTTTCCTGATGTATAATGACTCGAGCAAATTCGCTCCTTTGGCCCCGTTTATATCTGTCCGTGAAGGTTTTAATTTTCTTTCTTTGGCCTTTTCTTTTATGTTCTCTTCGCTGTTGAAGGGTGAGTTCAGGCTTATCCTACGGATTCAACTCCAGAGATAAAGATTCGCCTTTTGCACGGGGATCTGTGCAGATTTCGGAACACGAAAATACAAAAAAAGAAAAAAGGAAAAAAAAAAGACAAACAGGCGCCAACCAACAAAAGAAAAAACTCAACGTGATTCCCAAACGGAAGGTGTGTTTACTATCGGGATCCGTTACACCTGGTTAGCCTTGACAGGTTTCGGTGTGGGGTTCTTTTTTATTCTTTTCTTTATGAAACTTGGTGTGTGTGTTTTCGATTGAGCTTCCCTTGTTCGGCCGCGAGCGGCGCATGTGCCGGACAGGCCTAGGCGGACTAGCCAAGCCCCGGCTCTCTTTGCCAAAGTAAGAAGGTGGGACCGCTGTGGCCTGCGGAGAAATCGAGTAACTACGGTGTAATCTTTATTTCTTTTTTTCGTTGAATGATTAGAACAAAAATATCAAAAATAAAAATAATAGAATGAAGACAAAGACTGATTTCCTATCATAATGAGGAATTTAATGCTTCGATGCAAAGGTTTTGAGTTCGCAAGAGTCTCGCGTCTCGCTTTTCGACCGGTTACGCTCATGATTAGAGAGATTTTTGGTAGCCAATGAGACCGATTGAGCAATTAAGAAAATCATGCAACGTATCAATGCATTCGTAATTAAGCGAATATAAAATCCACATATTGTGCATATCGTCTGGTATATAATCAGTTCTTTTCTTGTGTTTCATTCTACTTGTATGAACATAAAGAAGCCAGATTTATTTTGAAAAATAAGTTTCTTCTTAGCAAAAGAAATTATGAATACCCAACCCAATTTCCACATCCTCGACGATATTGCCCCAGTATGTTGACACAAAATCACGCACAAAGTCCAAGTCCTGGGCCGAGTATGGGTCCAACTCCATGTCTACGATATCCTGTGGGGTGAGTTCCAATGTAACCTTTTCATTGACACGTTGATCTGCTGGGACGCCACCCGTCGTCTCGGAGATAATCTCCTCGATTATGTAGAACCATTTCTTTGTAAGTTCGTGGAAATGTCCCACAATTGAGGTAAGCTGTAGCAAGTCGCCTCTCGCATTTGTGACTTCGTCGTTTGTATCATCTGCGTCTAAAGCGATCTTTTCAGCCTTGCGCTCAGTGGTTCCAGCACTCGCAAACCAAGCAAACGCCAGCCAGATATACTCACGCCAGGACATTGGTGATGTGGCACCAGAGAACCACCACGCAGGTTCGCGATGCAATTTCCCATCCTTATTGTCGCTGAAATATCCAAATCTCAATGCACTGAATATTGAACTCGAGGTGCGAATCGACGATTGATCATCTCCATTTGAAAAATTTCTACTCTCGCTGTTCTGAGGTAAGCTCTTGTAGACTCTTAAAAACTTCCCGTAGTCATTGTATGTTGCTTTAATATGCTCGTCCAAATCACTGCTGCAAAATAACAGGCAAGTATCATCGTAATCCGATGCTGGCAATACTACTGCGTAGTCGTATAGCTGCCGCTGGTACTTGAGTATTTCATCGCTAGTGCTGGCAATAAACCCTGAGTAATGAGTAAGAAAGTTCGTGTTAACGTCCTGAAGTCCAATTGTGTATAAAGGCTGCGAATATGGAGGGTATACGCTGCTGTTTCTTCGATGATCACAATGTGCGTTCTTTGGAACCACACTTATAAGCGATAAGATATACGCCAACGCACCACATGCAGCAGGTCCACGCGGAGAAGGTTCCAGTACTAGTTCGGAAGTTCCCTGAGAAGAATGATTGAAAATGAGAATGTTCTTTCGAAGCAACGCCGCCTTAAACAAGGGGAATATTAGTGGGCCCACGGTTGAGAGTATCATGGGGAGTTTTGTAAGTGGATGGTCAGCATTAGACGCAGATACCGGGCGTGGCACTTCAAGCAAAATATCTCCGCCAGAAAGTGTTCGATATAACGTAGAAAGAATCGCCACGTCATCTGTTTTTATGAATGCCAGTAACGCCAGGTCTAGTGCGTCCAAATGTTCCCATCCAATCATGGAAAACTCGTGGGGCTTCCAGTATTTGCCTTTTAAAGGCTCTACAAGTATACCTAAAGAGTACATTTTCACGAGCAGTCGATCCAGACCCCCTTCAACATTTGCATTCGTTTGTCTAAACCGAGCAGCACCGTAGTATAGTTTGCCCTTGTATTCATGCGCCAAATATATAGTCGTGGCTTCAAATTCATGAACCCCTGAAGGAAGCGCCTTGTACTCAAGTCCCAGCATTTCAAGCGTGTCGTGAGGACTACTCCACGTCATCTTGTACCCTTCTTTGGGGTCGAATTTGGCAAGAAACATGGAAGCGATACGTGGGGGCGACGCATTGATCGCGGTTTCTGATGACGACAGTGACATTGCGAAATATAGTCAGAGATTTTGAAGTTTGATAAGTTTAGGAGGTTTGTCAATAATTATCAAATGGTGTGTGGTCTCTCACCGCGTTCGTCTTTGATAATGCCGGTCCGCTCTATACTTATATTCCCGCGCCCCAGGTCCGGTCGGGGCCACTGCTTATTGTGCAGTTGACTGTGGCAGTGTCTTTTGGGTCCAGGAAGAAAGTACAATGGTCGAGTTTGAGGAAGGAAATTTTAGAAGTTGTTTTTATGTTATGTCGAAATTATTATACCTGAAAATTTGTTTTTTGAGCTTAACCCAAGTAATTTTCTCAGACTGAAAGGCAATTTATTTTTTTAATAGCTCACTACCTTTACAGCAATTATGAAGGAGACCGCCTACTAAAATGTATTAATCTCAATCACGCCCCTCAGGTCTAGAAAAGTTGTCTTGAATGAAGACACACTTTTTAAATTCCTTTCCTTCTTTTTCTATGTCTTTTTCTTTTTTTCTTTTTTCATCAACTCAAGGGATTGGTTTCTGCCCATTGGGCCCCCAGTCTGTCGGCTACAACTATCAGTCCCAGATTCGCGCCACTTTTTTCTAAAGGCCCTAAGCCAGACCACTTTTCTCAATACCTAGATACTTCTCCCATGGATCCACGTGTCCGCCGGCTCTTCAAGCAGCTCGTGTTTATGGGTAAGGAATACCCCATAGAATCTGGGGGGTACGAAAAACTCATACAGCGAACAAAAGTGCAATTTCGCACAACCAAAATTGGCAACTCTGAGGATATGGACAAAGCTCTCGCGAGGGGCGAGTACATAATAAAAGGTTAGTGTAATTATTTCATCTCAATGACAAAGATCAACTAAGATTTCAAGATCATTCGAATATCTCTTCAAGCCATACTAACCATAGAATTGGAAGCGCTTTATTTTCTTAAGAAATACCGCCATCTCAAGCGGACATACTACAGTGAGAAATAGAAAGATATAATGATGCAAACATGGTGATAAAAAGAACAATTGATCAATCCTCGAGATGGAAATACGAATATCATTTAGCGAATGTTTATTATTATACAGCTTCATGCACACTCAAGATGAGGCCAATAGATTTTTTTTTCTCACTCTTGCAAAGAGTTCTCTAGAATTAAAGAGATATTGTAGGCAATAAAAGGGCACCTGTCTCAACTCAAGCTCTAATACGCAAGATAAAGTTCACGACAACAGCCACCAAAAGGAAAATACACAACATGGTAGGTCCGAAACGGTCGTCGTATGGACCGGAACCTCTCAAACGGATGGCCTTTGCTCTCCAGTGATAAGTGATCAAAGCGTAAACCATAGTCAACATGGCAATGAAAGTGAAAAGACCAGCACTGATTCTGCCGATTTTGTCACCAAAGTTCAAAAGACCAACACCCAAAGAACCCAAGATGACAGTGAAGTTAAGCCACGACAAGAATGTTCTTTCATTGGCAAAGAACACCTTAGGCTCAACTCTAGCGGGCAATGCAATTCTCTTGTTAGCAGACATCTTCTTCGTGACTGTGCTTAATTTTATTTAAATTTGGGTGGAAAAAGACAAGTTTTTATCGATTTAGCGTTGACAGCCCCTGGCTGCTGAGCTGACGGGATTTTGGCACTATCTGGAAAATGCCGTAGTGTTGTGTGCAGTATACGGCCGCTGATTAGCACGTGGGTGTAATTAAGAGAGAAGTCAGTCAATAAGTGAAAATCTCATAACCACGATTGTACTTCACTAAATGATTGAAATAATGACTGTTATTGTAGTGGACATTCAAAAATGAATTTACTTCTTCCAGGAGATTCTTCGGTTTTATACCTCAGAACTCATCCATTTTCAGGTATCGGGTATTCTTTATCTGAATTTTTGTTCGCAGTTTTTAACCCTGTAATAAATAGAAATTTAAGGCCGCGACGCACAATTTACAAATCTTTTCCCCTACCCAAAATAACAAGGGAAATCAGATTTTTATTGAATGGTGTAAATCAAACTATTTGAGTAAAATTATCACTTATAAGCACGTAGTTCAAACACCTTTCTTAACTAAAAGTGTTCCTACACCCGTTAAAATTATTTTTGAAGATCAACGTGAAAATTGGTAATTGCGCAGGAACTTCAACAGTTAGTTAATCGAATTTTATCGCGCCCACGTCTCGGGACATCTCTGTGAGCACATATGTCGAGTCACGTGAGATAATGTATATTTCGCTCTTACACTCCTTTTCAGTTAAGCATGATATTGTTCAATATGCAATAGGTAGCTATTTCTCGTAAGAATAAACAAAACTTTCTCAGTAAGTGTTTGGAGGAAACAAAAGAGATTGTCATCCCCCTCAGGTAAAAGACGTGAATGGATCTGTCAGATTCATGCGCGTGAAAGTTCTTGATTCTGGTCAAACAGTTATTATTATATACGATTTTATAACTTGTTCTCATTTGATATCAAACAGAAACAAAGAGAGGAATTTATTTGAACAGCATGCTCCGTCAGCACAAGATTTTAAGTTTCAAGCCTATCTATTCAGGACTTCAAATAAATAATCATCCTCGCGTTAGGATCCCATCTCAGAGCCAACGCTCCAAGATAAATGTATTTATACTTGGGAATTTTATTCTGTCAAAATTTTTTTCATATCCGGATTTAGAATCATAAGTGATTGCTAAAGCAATGAGCGAATCATTAGTGAGTCTTTTAAAAATTTTCAGGTCAAGACCTTCGTTACTTCACAAGTTTTAAACACTGGTGAATCCAAATTCCCTAACAACTTTAGATGACGATCTTGCGCTTCCTCCCAAGTCCGCGTGATACTAGAAAGTCTACAGAAGAGAATGAAAATGTCTTCTTTCAAAAACAAACTATATCGTGTATTTCATCAAAACTGTTCGAGATTGGCGGCAAACCACCCAAAATATCCAAAACCGGCATAAAAAAGACCTCCCGGTGGGTCAAACATACTACGTAATCCAAACTGGTGTGCGATTCGAAACCCTAAGAAATCATTGGAAATTAAATCTGCTTCAATTAGCCCATGGCAATCTGATGGGATTTGCTGTGATATAAGAGTTCTTCTTGTTGGCTGTACCGGCAAACGCATTGTAGAAGGCAATAAAAGCAGTAACCACACCAAATACACCACCTGCACGCGTGACGTTAACCACCCCTGAGAATTCACCAGCCGCAAGAAGTATAAATGTAATTGTCAAGAATACAAATAACGAGCAGAAAGCTACTGTAGATTTTAATGTGCACATGGTTAACATAAAGGTAAAGATGGCCCAGCCAACTAGGAAAAATCCAACTGCATCAGCAAGTTGGCCCTCATGGTTCTCATAGGCAGCAGCAATACCGAATGCTTTAATGTTAATGGCTGCAAAGGAAAGCCAAAAACCACCATATGAAGTCAAGGCACACATAGCAAAGGTGTTTCCAATGAATCCTTCCCAAATGCCAGCACAAAACTGGGCAAAACCACCGTAGAAACAGGCTAAGCCTACTACCACGTTGGGTACTGTGATGCCCATAGCCCGGGCATTAAACATGGATAAAACAAATGTAGTCATCGCAAAACCACATAAACCAAGAGGCGAAGGATTACCGATTTCGCGAGTTGGGTATGGGGCCAAACCTGGATTTAACGAACCACCAAAGGCTTCCATTAACTCGTGCTTGTGATAGGTATTTTTACCAATAGTGATATACTGGTCAGCATCGCCCGAAGTTGTGATTTTTAAAATACCATTATCGGAGTGGATATCCTTATTTGATTCTCCAGAAAGTGACGACATTGTGTTTGTCCTTTATCTTTTTTTGATTTTTTTCTTGGTGAGATGAGTGGTAAATTTAGTTGCGAAATTCACAAAAATACTTATTAGCTAATTTCCCAAGGGGAAAAATTGTATTAGAAAAGCTTGGAAGATTTGCGCTCTTTAAAATAACAACAACAGAAAAAAAAACGTGAAAACCTTCTGTCCTGCAAAAACGTCACGCCGCTATAATCTGAGCTCCGTTTCGGGCTGACGCCCAATCGATGCAGCAAACTGGCCCATTATATGGATGGAATTTGTGTGGGGAAATCGGGCGGTGAGGTCAATCTCTCACAATGCAGGCCGTGCATTGAGAAATGCCGCCGCATTGCGCGAAACTAAGCGAGCAGCGTGCTCTTTCAGCCGCGATTGCACGCATGTTGAGATGAGAGACCGGACGGGTGAGGCTCGATGCCGGCAGAAAGAAAAAACGCCGAGAAAAAACGATTTTTTTTTTCTTGGACTCTTGCGTCACCACCAAAAAAAAAATACTTATTTATATGAAAATCCCCTATCTCTACTTTGATGCAAAAATGCGTTCTTGCAGGGGCCAAAAAAAAAAGGAAGAATCTTTTGGTTAGAATCCACGTTTTACCCCTACGGGAATGTTGCAATTTTTTTTTTCTTTTGCTCCGGGCTACAAATACTTAGCGCATTCCCCAAAGCCACCCCGCAGCAGCCGTTGAATTTGAATGGGCCCCACCTCACCTCGGGGCTCGGGAGCGAGCCAGTCACGGCCCGGCGCAATCTCAACAAAATAAGTCCGAAAAACCCGCACCAGTTCGTAAAGCTCCGCGTGGCCACCACTACACCCAATCATCAGACCCGTAGTGCCAAATAAGGTTTCTGATTTGCGGGTTTTCCAAAATGCCATTAGAATCCGAAGTTTCATGCAACATTAGTAAAGCATAAAGTTCCGGGGTCTGATTTTCATTGGCTGGGCTGACATGTGGCCACATGTAAAAAATTAAAAAAAAAAGGAAAACAACAGCAACAATACCACCAATCTCAATTTCATGTCCAGCTTCTCCGCTTTCATTTGTTTCACCTCTATGACGCAACACTGCGACCGCGCTTTTCTAGGATCTCTCTGCTTTTGTCATACACCAGAAACTTTTTTCTTGCTTCGGTCGCCCGACTTGCCCGAACTTCCCCACACTTTTATTGCCGACGCACAATAAGAGGTCCTTCATGTAGTAGATCTTCTTTTTTATATTGAACTATAGAAATCGACCGCAGCGTCTAAAAAAATCTAAAAATCTAAAGCTAATTCTATTTCGGACATGCGGGCCTTGAGCTAGAGAGATAATGTACTCAAACGACAAGTTTGAAATCATTGGTTAAGTTTTTAAATCTCTTCTTGCTCTTGCGATGAGGGTGCACGATTCTTTTGTAAATCTGAGCAACCTTCGTAAATACTCTTTGTTCACCCTGGTACAGAATTGTTAAGTTCATCAAAGCAGCAATGATAATAACAAAGTATGCTTGCAGAGACATGTTTGTCAATTGCATGAAGTCGCCCCACCACGAATCCTGCTCAATCTTGAAAAGAAGAGTGGACAATCCGACAGCAAAAACCAAATTGATCAAAAACGGAACATTTTTGTGAATAGGCTCACGGTAAGGTGGGCCGGTACTAAGTACCACGGCATTCAAAATATATTGCATGTTTGTGAAAAGGAATAAGATGGTGTTGTCAGAAGATTTGACATCGTCGTCGCTGTCTGATGGTACAGGTTTAAGATACCATGGTTGATTTTGAACATATAACCAAACACCAATTTGGAACACTGCAATGACAAATATGTGACACAAAAGAGGGATCAAAACTTT
Organism: Metschnikowia koreensis; assembly: GCA_030569435.1. Classification (NCBI taxonomy): domain Eukaryota; kingdom Fungi; phylum Ascomycota; class Pichiomycetes; order Serinales; family Metschnikowiaceae; genus Metschnikowia; species Metschnikowia koreensis. The sequence goes on along the minus strand of JAJMKX010000256.1, from coordinate 58,916 downwards.
TGGACTCACCAAGTTTGCGGTTGGGCGTTTCACCACCAATTTCTCGTATGGTTTGGACCAAGACATAAATATCGCAAGCGGCAAAATGAGGAAAAGATCAATGTACAAAAACTGGAAATCACCCAAATTGGTTCCAGTCTTGTACAATAAACTAACAGTCATGAATTGGATCGCTGAGTACAATGACATGTACTTGAAACAAGAGAAACTAGTCACCAATGAAGATCTACCTTCTCGAATCACATCCAATATGCAAGAGATTTCAAATATTCTCAGAGTAAAAGGTGCGGCTACAGATGCTTCTGCTTCACTCAAAGAAATTCCAACATCCGCGGCCTTTAAAGCACCACAGTCATTAGCTCCATCTCCACAAAAGCCCACGGTGTAATCAAGCTTTTGAAGTTGCTCGACTAGTTCGTGCTTTTCATCAGGGGACATTCTTGCAAAAATATTACATTTCATCAAAATTGCTTCTTTCAATTCTGTGTTCTGCAATTCCACCAATACATACCGGAAGATGTCACCGGTGATGGCAAGGATATACTCATGAACGTCGTCTCTAATGTCCCGTGTCACTCTTTGGAGCGTGGTGGGGTCTAATCTGTTTTGAGGGTTGTGCATATCTTCCCAAATAAGACCAGTCCCACCAGAGCTTGCAAATTCTTCCTCGTTTGCGAACCTTGGAATGTATACTTGGGTGACCAGAGGGTCAATCAATTCACACTCTCTTCCAACACTAACAGCGGTGAGAACATTGTCACCTGTGCACATGACACTTCTAATTTCTGCTTCGCGAAGTTGTCTCAAAGTTCCCTTTGTAGATGCCTTAAGTTTATTTTCAAAAATTATGAAGCCCGCGAAGCTCAAATTTTGTTCGATGTCTTCTCTTTCAATATTCTTAAACTCGCGTTGTTCACGCAAATTCTTGCTTGCGCATGCAATCACTCTATAACCACCATGGGTATACTTGTAGAGCAAGTCCTCATAATCCGAAGGGATTGTGGTAGGGTCACAGATGTCAAGCATGACTTCTGGCGCACCCTTTGTGAAAACGACGTTTCTGCCGTCTTTTTCAACAACCACAGACATTCTACGCAATGCAGCAACAAACTCAAACTCTTTCAAAATCTTGTACCCGAAAGTCTCCTTGCCGACACTGTCGTACACGAGAGGAATTGACAAGCCACCGAACTCTTCCGTGAAGTTCCAGCCAGTAAATTCAAACATTTTCACGTCTAATGGATCGCCAAGAAGACCATCATCAATCAATCTTAACGAGTGACAGGAAGCCATGCATCCAAGAAGAAGATTCTTGCTCTGAACATTGTTGTCAGACCCGTCAATGACCGCTTCAGGTTGGGAGAGTCCATCAATGGACAGTACAAGCAGCTCAAACACAATCTCCTTTCTACCATCAGCATTCTTAGTGGGGTGCACACCTAAGACGTCCAATCCATCTTCAGTCAAGGTACCGGTTTTATCAAAACAAGCGACATCCAATTTTCCGCCAATGTTGACCCTGGTGGGCGCTATACAGAAAATCAGTTTGCTCTTAAGTCTGGTTATGGCGAAGGATGTACCAATGGTTAAAGTAGCAGGCAATGCCGGGGGAACCACAATGGTGATAATATCCAATGCCCTCAACACCATGATACGTTTCGCAAGTCCCAACTGAATGAAGTTGTACGTCGAGTAAATAAAACCAATGAAAGCCACGAGAGTCATGAATCCGATGTACTTGAAAGAATCTTCATAAAACTTGAAGCCCGTGGGTTTGGGGAAAAGCATAGATCTGACCAACGAGCCCTTGGTTGTGTTGAACCCGGTTTTCACCACCATGGCAAGCACAGGTTCATCATTAGAAGTCTTCATCTTGAGAAGTCTGGTTCCGTTATACAAGAAGGACTTTGCCAACACTGCATTGGTGAAGTTTTCAGAGAGAAACTGCACGGTTTCATTCGTAGCGGGCGTTTTTGACACTGGGACACTTTCACCGGTCAACATAGACTCATTTACCACACACTCACCATTAATCAAGAGCGCGTCACATGGGATAATAGATAAGGAAGGATCGACCTCAAAGACATCACCAGGGACCAAGTCATTGGAGTCAGCCTGGGTCCAAAAACCGTGTCTCCAAACCCGAATGTCGCAATTGAAGATACTCATTTCCTTAAGACGGGCAATGGTACTTTTCGTTTCGACGAGAGTATTTGCCACGGAAACAAGCGAAATGACAAAAATACAGGACGCATAGTAGTAGTAATCATCGGCAAGCCAAAGAAGTATCGAAAACACCTGGAAAATATAAAACGGATGCAAGACCTCATCGGCCAAAAGCTGCAAAATAGATTTTTCGTGGATATTGATATTGTTGTGACCGAAGAGCTGTGCACGCAGTTCTTGAAGACTTTGAGACGTACCCTCACGAAGATTTTTGGCGTTGAGCCAATGAAGGTCGTACCAATTGGAGTTTGTTTTGAACAAGTCCTCGACTGGGTTGTAGAAAAACTTGATGTAGCGGTATTCAAACGAGTGTACATAGGGAACAACAGGGTTTGGATCGCGAGTACCTATATTCTCAAGATCGTCCTCCTCCAGTTTTGTAGGCACGGTAAGAAAATTGGAGAGACGCTCGCCATACCGGAAGCGGGTGATGTCGGCAATCACCAACTCACCATACTCATTTTCAACAATACACCAGTCAGCTTTACCTAAGGCACACGGCGTGCCCATCAAATTGATACGGTAACGTGGAATCCAGCGGAGAACCAAGTAACCCAAGCCAAAAGTGCACACGCAGATTAAGTAGTAGAGCACACGCTTCCACACACAATTTGAGTATCCGGCTATTCCAACGACAATATCTTCTTCGGCTAAGTAGTAGCGCTGGTACGCAGTTGTAGGATTATAATCCTGAAGAAACGCAGATTCGTCGGCACTGAGGCGGCGTGACGCTGCGCTCCCACTCTCACTTGACTTGCCGCTCGATGCTGAGCTGCGCCGGCGGTACCTTTCCTCGTAAAAGGAACGGCTGTCGTGATCATCATCCAAGTCGTTCTCACTACCGGCATCCCGGTTTGAGTCCGCGCGTTTATGCGTATGCACTGACCGAGCCACACGTTCGGTGTTTGACTGCGTGGAAAGAGGGTCTACAAACGGGTTGGAAAGCGAACTGCGGGAGATTGAAGGGCGCACAGAGTAATCACCATTCACCACACTCTCATTATCGTTATACTTATCGACAGAGTAGTCCCAGTTGGTGTTATAGTCGACCGGAGTCTCGCCCGGATTTTCGTTTTCAAGCGTAGATCCACCGGGCGCCGCTTCGATCTCATCAGTTGTGAAAAAACGGAAGTTTCCCTGCGCAGATTCCGTCAGCATGCCGGTTGCATTTGACCGCACAGAACGCAAGTCCAAATCGCTCCTTCCAGGGGTGCCGTATACATTGCGATTAGCCGCCGCAGATAAAAGCGGGGAACTTTCGTTTGACGCCTCTCCCTCCGGTGCCCGAGACGCAAAATGATGGGCATAATGAAAGGAAGAAATGGATGAGGGAATCACTTCGGAAGCAACACCAGAAAACATCTCCGATGTGTTATCATCCACAAGTGCAGCAGAATCAAAAGAGGTCACACTATTTTGCCGTGACCGCCGCTGGAACAGACTCAGACGGCGGCTGTTACGAAACAGAGGACGACTAGACATGGTCAAAAATAAGACAAAGTTATAAGGGTGTTATTTTGTGAGGAATCGAGGCAGCTTTATTAGTTCTTCTCCTTCTTTAGATTGCGGGGCAATTAATGCTTTGAAGAAAGTATATCGCCTTAGAGCGAGTGAGCTTTGCAATTTTTTAGACGTTGGCACAGGTCAATTGAAATGGCCCTTGAGATTTTTTTTTTGTTTGCTTTTGGCTCTATGGCCTGGTAGTGGTGCACTTATGAGTGAGTCAAGTTGAAATCGATAAGCGTTCTTTTTTTTTTTTTTTCGCAACTCAGGCGTGCATCTGAAAATTGGCAGCAACTTGCAAGCATTTCTTCGCGACGTCCTCTGGATTGGGCAATACGCGAAGATTAAAATCACTCAATTTAAATAACTCATGCACCGAATTTCCCCTCAAAGTAAATAAACAGTAGAGACTCGAGAGGCTTCGACTGAATATGGGGAAGTATTACGTGCAGCTTGGGTCTTCTCTTCAAAAAGTGGGAAGTGGGAAGTGGGTAGTCAATTGCTTACTGGCTGAGAAATAATCATGCCACTGTTTTCGTTTGTCAAAACAATCAAAAGTTTAAGTACGAATGGCACCTCTCTCGCAGCGAGTTTTAAAGTAACGGTAGAAGTTGCGATTTCTGGATTGGAGAAGTTCGGAATGCTTAAATTGGGCAGTTTCATCCCGACGTTCCAAACGAAATTTTAATTCGCGAGTGAGGGATTTTTCATATTCACCACGTTTTTCAAAAATTTGACCAGGCAGCAATTATCAAAAAGTCTTTGTAGCAAAGAAAATGTGTATTCATTTTCATTTTTGAACCAGGATTTGGACGTCTTATGCATATATATATACATATATTTAATTTGATTTCTTGCCTTAGCGTGGGCAAGACTAGAAACTCCAATACTTCAGCTATTGTTACATTGAATTACAAGCCTATGTTCAATTTAGGTGTAAGGTGTGTGTAAATTGACATTAACCACCTCAATGTGTAACTTGAATCTGAAATTTACGTCTTGATATGATCCCAGGAAAATCGACTTTGACTTCCGAGTTGCAAGCTGTTACCAATTAATTTGGCACTTTGCAATAACTATGGCCCACGCGCATTCATTACAAGATGGCCCTCACACTGAGTAATAGTAGACTAAAATTCTACTTGTCAAAAAGAATAAACACCGTGAAGCCTTGCTTTTGAGCTTCATTGAGTCCTATTAAATTCAATAAAAGCGATCAGACAAGATTACGTGGTAAAAAAAATGTTATAATTAGCTTTGCCAGGTTCCGACCTGCATGCAAGGATTCAGCTTCCGTAGTTTTCTGTTGTTTGATTATGGACTGAGGAATCAATGATATCAAATACTGGCCCCCACGAAACTACACATATTACACAAAATGCCCTTGAAACTCAAGCTCAAGGTCAATCCATCTAAAACTCCGGTTATAAAGAAGGAAAAAGACGCTGACAAAATATCTGCAGAACCAAAACTACCGAAAATCAAAATCAAACATCCTGCCGCAAGCCATGATTCTGTGGGTGGTGTTAGCAAGCCAAAAGCGCCGAAAGAGAAGTTGAAAAAGCTTAAAATCAGTTTAGGCAAGTCAAATCATGGTACTCCCACGTCTTCTGGGCCAGGACCGGAAACAAATGGACCCGTGCAGCCGATTCTAAAAAAGGTGCCCAAGGTTCGGATAAAACCAACGCGAGTACCTGGAGAAGGTTATGATTCCGAGGCGCCAGATGTAGAGGACGATCCGCTTATCGAGCAAGCAATAGCCGTTCGGTTTTTGAACGATGCCAACCTTGACTTTCTACATTCTGCTGCCGATACAGGTGATTTCTCCAATGTCAATATCAAGTGGATTACGCGGGATAAGGCAGTGGTAAATGTTAACCTGACACTTTACTCGGCACGTCTTATTGATTTGCCCACACTCACAGAGCTTTATAAAACCGTGGACAAGAAGAACATTTTCAAGACAATCGACGTCAGCCAGATCTTGCTTGTATTGCGCACAATAAACCCGAAAAACCTCAATATGGAAACAGACTTTGACGTTCCTGAAGAATACACATACACTCACCCATTATATACATTATCGGTGAACAAGGAGATCCGGGCGTCAAAAACCGCGTATCGCCATGGTCTTTCAAACTCGTTTGACGATGTTTATCGTCGATTCCGGCCGAAGAAAGTGAACCATCGTCTCATGGCAGATATCGAGCTGCGTGTAGATGAAATCGTCCGGAGAGATAATGAGGCTCAGGAGAGCCACTATGAATACGTAAATCCAAAGCTGCAACCACAGCATCTGCGTGTTGCTGATGGCAGCAGACCTCAAGATATGCTTCAACGCACGTCGCCCATGGCTTCCCAAATTCTGCGGCCTGATCTGGCACCGGGATCTGTGCCAGGGGTTGAGGATGAAGAGGAAGGCGAAGACGACCAGATGGCACTTGATCTTGAAGCAGACCTCGACATCGCATTGGAACAGGAATTGGCCGATGCCTTGGACTCGACTTCAAATAATACAGCTGCCACCGTGCTCATGAAATCTGAGTACGATAATGACGATATGGATGAAGGTGCGGTCACTGGTGCGAACGACGATGACGACGATGATGATGAAGATGAAGACGACGATGACGATGATGAGGAAGAAGATGAAGACGTGAAAGAGGATATGTCGCGGGCCAAGAAGCTTGAAGAAGAGATTGCAGATTTGCAAAGTGCAGCAGAGAAACAGAAGGTGTTGTTAGCAACGGCTAGTTACAAGATGATGCGGATGAAGTTTCAGTCTGCTTTCAATAATCTCAAGTCACAGCTTGATCTGAAGAAACGCGAGTTGGCCAAACTTCGCGAGCAACAAACAAAGCAGCAGGCTGTTTCAGGGCACACTGGTCAAGGCTTGCGGGAGGGAACTGCAGAGGATGAAGAGGATGAAGAAGATGTGGATGATGAGGATGAGGATGAAAATGCAGACGCAGACGCAGACGCAGACGCAGACGCAGACGCAGAGGATGAGCGTGGTGCACGTGGGTCAACAAATGAAGCAGAAAGACAAGAGAGTTTTGCTTCAGGGAATGCTCTTGCCGAAGATGATACTGAACAGCAACAGCAGCAACGTGATGACGCTGACGATGCTGAGATGAATGATGCCAATGATGAGGATAACTACGACGATTTCCAGGGCCTCTTCTAGTGCGGGATACACACTGTTGCATAAGATGCCACTAACATACACTGGCGGGATTTAGGGAATATAGATAATCTTAACGTAAACAATATCAATTTGTGGAGATTTTGTTGTCATTTATGGTGCCCGTGGCAGGCTAGTAATAGTCTCCGTATTATTGGCAGATGCATTATCACGTGACCTAGGAAAACGTGGGGTGGGGGCAACTATTTTCGATCGGGGCAAGTCAAAACCAGCAACTTCCATTTCTTAGTTTCTTGATTTGGAACAAAGAAAAATATCATTCAGGTCGCTTCAATCCTCATCTCTAAATTTTTTTTATTATCGTTCACCCATCTTATCGTCCCGCGGCAATTCCGAACCGTCCCATCTTATCGCAGAACCCGGGGATCTCCATCGACCAAGCAAGTGCGAACTGCGCATAGATGGAATGAGGAAAAAAAAAATTGAGCCATAAAAAAGTTGACCAGAGTCAGACTTCAAGAGAAACTCGACCCTCTCCAAAAGTTTCGCAGCTTTGACCCCGAGCAAAGCCGCTGATTAAAAAAAGAAAATCCATAAATCACATCCTGTTTATTACCTGTTGTTTTGAAGGAGTTTACTAGTTTTAGGACGGCCTCACTTCCATAACCAACCAAACTCAGCTGTCCTTTCAGATCATCCCAACAAAAAAAGAAAGACGAAAAAAATGCTGTCCAACTCGATTAAGCTTTTAGCATCAGACGTCCATAGAGGTCTTGCAGAGCTTGTGGCTGCACGCCTTGGTCTTAAGCTTACGCCCAGCGAATTGAAGAGAGATTCTACTGGTGAAGTCACATTCAGCATTGGCGAGAGTGTTCGTGATGAAGACATCTTCATTATTTGCCAGATCGGTTCTGGTGTAGTGAATGACCGTGTCTTGGAGCTTTTGATCATGATCAATGCTTGTAAAACGGCAAGTGCCCGTAGAATCACCGTCATTTTGCCCAATTTCCCTTATGCCAGACAGGATAGAAAGGATAAAAGCCGTGCTCCCATCACTGCCAAGCTTATGGCCGATATGTTGACCACTGCTGGGTGCAACCACGTGATCACGATGGACTTGCACGCTTCGCAAATTCAGGGATTTTTCGATGTGCCTGTGGACAACTTGTATGCTGAGCCTAGTGTGGTGCGTTACATTCGTGAAAAGGTGAGTTTCAAAGAAGCCATCATCATTTCCCCCGATGCAGGAGGTGCCAAGAGAGCCGCCGGGTTGGCTGACCGTCTAGATTTGAACTTTGCTTTGATCCACAAGGAGAGAGCCCGTGCAAATGAGGTCTCCCGGATGGTTTTGGTGGGTGACGTCACCGATAAGATCTGTATCATTGTTGATGATATGGCTGATACTTGTGGTACCTTGGCCAAGGCCGCTGAGGTTTTGTTAGAAAACAATGCCAAGGAGGTGATTGCTATAGTCACACACGGTATTTTGTCCGGCAACGCCATTAAGAACATCAACAACTCGAAACTCAAGGCCATTGTGTGCACGAACACCGTGCCCTTCGAGGAGAAGTTGGAGCTCTGTCCTAAACTAGATACCATTGACATCTCTGGCGTGTTGGCCGAGTCCATTAGAAGACTCCACAACGGAGAAAGCATCTCGTATTTGTTCAAAAACGCTCCATTGTAAAGGCGTTTGCTCTATTTATGAATAAAACCTGATATAAAATATACGTGTTTGATTTTATCATTTTTTAGCTTGCTCTGGATGCTAACTTGGTCGATTTAGCGCGTCATTCTACTCCATGAACACATGACGAGTGTATTTATGCTGTTTCTTGAAGTATTTGTAAATTTGACATACTGAGCCTAGGAAGCTGAAATTAAGTAAACTTTTGTATGGAAGAGTTGATCAGAATTTACCACTTACAAGATATATGATAAGCTTCGAAAGTGATAGCGTGACTATCGATGAATGGACTCGCTATTGCTTATCAAAGATCACAACAGAGATGGTTACATGATTTAAAGATCCCGCGTGCTTTTGGAAAAGTTGAAATTACCATTATCGCTAATTACAATTACAAAAATCTTTCAAAACAATGTCAAAAAAGTTATTATTTTAGAGACAAAACACCTTTCAGTTTCTTTGTAAGAAAATGCTTTCACAGATAAAAATCTCAAAACCTTCACCACGAATATACTTGACCATGTGCCCGCGAACAGACTTTCATGCGACCCAACGTGAAACATATTAACGTCTTCAAACCACACTCTCATTACCTTAATCATGGCTCCAAAACAGTATGTTTTTTTATCGGATCTGTATTTTTTGAATATTTATAGTCGGCTTACTAACCTTCTCCAGAATCAAAGCCTGTCTTTTCGGTAAGTTCATCCTCAAAAGCACCAAACCTCAACAATGAGTGCATCAAACTCTCAACTCTTGAAAAGAGTGCTTACAACCTTTCTAGCACATCCAATTTTTTGAAGTACTCTTTTTATTATTATACTAACTCTGAATTTAGACTTGGATGGCACGTTGCTCAATACGGAAGACCTCTACACCGAGGGCACTTCTCAGGTTCTTGCAAGATATGGCAAAGGTCCGTTAACATGGGACATCAAACTCGATTTACAAGGCCGCCCTGGCCCAGAAGCTACACGCAGACTTTTGGAAGCATATAAAATCACCGACGTCACCCCTGAGCAATATATAGAGCAGGCCTTTGAGATTCTTCAGGGTCTTTGGGGTAAAAGCGATTGGTTGCCTGGCGCATTGCCGCTTCTCACATATTTGAAGGAGAAAAATGTGCCTGTTGCTTTGGGAACGGGCTCTAGCATGCTCAACTATAAGCTCAAGACCGAACGTCTTGCCGAACATTTCGAGGTGTTTAAGCACCATGTAGTAACTGGCGACGACCTGCGAATCCCACCCGGCCGCGGCAAGCCTAACCCGGATATTTGGCATATTTGTCTTCAATCGCTTAATGAGGAACGCGAGAAACAAGGTTTGGAGAAAATTTCCATCGATGAGTGTTTAGTTTTTGAGGATGGAATCCCGGGAGTTCTTTCTGGAATCAATGCCGACGCCACCGTTGTTTGGGTGCCTCATCCTGGAGCACTTGCTGAACTCAACGGTAAAGAACGGGAAATTCTCGGCAATGGTGGAGAAATTCTCCCTAGTTTGGCTGATTTTGACCCAGCAAAGTACGGGTTATAAGGGAGAGAAAAGTTTTTGATAGCAGAAGTTGGAAAGTTTCACCCTATTGGTATAACTCCGATTTAACTGAAATTAGAGCATAGACACTATAAATTACAATTATCACAGTCAATATATCACGGCAGAAGTAGAAGGTATAGTAAGATACTAAACGGCCTGGACCTCCCGGCTCGCCAAAGCAGATCGTGCTATCAAGATTTCTCTACGCAAGTTTACGTGCTGTCAGAAGAATTTTGAAACACAATCTAATTGATTAAGCCCTGTTTCAAAATAACAAACATCCATCAAATCTCTGAAAGGTTTGTTAATCTCACCGCAAAATAAATAGTCAGCATGCCATTTACTTCCTTGCCGCGGCTTTCCCGGACCCTAGCACTAGGCCGCGCAGAAGAAAAAAACACTCATGCATTATCACAGAAACTTTTAATACACACACTAAACGGGACATGATAGGAACCGATTCCTACCATATATCCCTCGATTTATTTTCACCTTCACCTTCCACAAACCCCGCCATCGACCTGGGAAGTTACAGTTTCGCCAAAGACTACCGGCTATCAGAAATCACGGTTTTTGGCTACGACGCGCCCGCTGAAATGGGGACGCTTAATAATGCTGCAACTGGCCCGGAACCGTTGAAGGCTCGTCTGTTGGGAAATGGCGTGATTCGGCTTTTTCGTAACTTTGCCGATGTGCCGAATTTGGAAGGTGCTGGGCCTTCCCCGGTCGATCTGGGTGACGACACCATGCTCTCTATTCTAGCACTTCCTACTTACTTCACAGCTACTGATCTTCTAGGGTTTGTAGGCGACCATTACATGGAATCAATCACGCATATCCGCGTGCTTAAAAGCGAAAAACCCAATCGGTTTCTCGTGCTTTTGAAGTTTAATGATGCACTTGCTGCAGCAGATTTCCAGTACCATTTCGATGGTAAGCCATTCAATTCAATGGAACCAGAGGCGTGCCATGTAGTTTTGGTACGTTCAGTTACAGTGGATTCTAACACAAACACAGATCTGCCAGCGTCAGACTCGCTTATTCCATTTCTTATGCATGACCCGTTTACCCCTGGACATAATATCGATGTAGGAGGTAATAGCGATGGGAAAAGTGCATCGCAGTTGGTACCTATTGAGCTCCCCACCTGTCCCGTATGTCTAGAAAAACTTGACTGTGAAATCTCGGGCCTCTTGACTATACCTTGCCAGCATACCTTCCACTGTCTGTGTCTCTCGAAGTGGCGGGACGATACGTGCCCAGTGTGTCGATACACCAACGATATTTCGAACCACAGTATACGGCGATCCGTGCGTCGGTTGCTGCAAATTAACTCGCGTATGCATCAGCAACAGCTACTTGAAACTGGGGAAGGTGAACTGCCTGTTCTGAATCTGGCCATAAGTACCGAAACGTGCATGAATTGTGCCACTGCCGATAATCTCTGGGTGTGTCTAATTTGCGGTAATCTCGGATGTAGCCGGTATGCGCCGGAACAGCACCTGCTCAAACACTTCGTGGATACGGGTCACTGTTTTGCGATGGAGTTATCTACATCCCGTGTGTGGGACTACGCAGGTGATAACTATGTGCACCGGCTCATTACGAGCGAGTCGGATGGCAAAATTGTTGAGTTTCCTAACAAGGCAAATACAGAAGAAAAGCTGACGTCAAAGCTGGAAGGTGAAGGGGTAGAGTACTCGGAGCTCTTGCTTTCGCAGCTTATTAGTCAGCGTGAGTACTATGAGCTTCTTCTCAGAGACAAAAATCAGACCAGCGGCGCCCGTCGCCGGTCCTCTACCAATGAGCCTATGGTTCCAGTACTGAAGCTTACAGAATTGGAGTCCAAAATGGAAGACCTAAGTACGAAACTAGAAAAAGTTTCCACACAAGTAATCCCAGCGCTCAAGCAGAAAATTGATATGAAGCAGGTCTCGTTGACAATAGCTGCCCAGGAGCTCCAAGAAGCTAATGCGTTAAGTGAGGGGCTTTCCCAGAAAGTCGAGTATTTAACTACAGAGAATGCAAACTTGAAGGCACAAAATGAAGAACTCAGTGATATGGTCAAGGACTTGTCATTCTACCTTGAATCTCAGGAGAAGTTTAAAGATCAGCCTCCGGAAGTTGTTGAAGGCCAAGTAATCATGCGTCCAAAGAAGACCAGTAATAAAAAGAAAAAGAAAAAGTGAGGAGACAATATGTTCTGTGAATGTATTAATATACGGGTGAACATGACACCGGAGAAATTAAGAGGTTGAAAACAGGAGTTGGTATTGGGTATTTTGAAGGTAATTTAACTAGTTGTGCACGTTGTGCAAAGATAAACGAGATTTTATTTACGTTGTGGGTAGGTTGTAGTCAACACAGGGACACGTTTTATGTGAGAGGTAGCCTATGTGCCACTTGTGAAGCTGAGGGTAAAGCAGATGTTCCAAGTTCAGATGCAAGAGGTCCCCGGCATCATTCTGCAGGCAGTGCCTTGGATTTCTACCAGAGAGAACTTCTTCTAATGAAGAATGAGTTGGAATTCTCAAGTTATATGAAACATCTCAACAAACACAACTATGTCAAGCTTAAGCTCAAATTTAATCGGATGATCAAGGATCAAAGCATCGAAAATGTTTCCAAGGGTGTCAAGGAGCATTAAACTTTTTCTAAAAAGTCAAAAGCGTTCAATTTTTATTAAAGAGCTTTTGTTCAATTAATTTTTTTTTTTATGTCAAAAAAGTTTTCAAAACAATTTGTTATTGTTTGCAATTCTAAGTTCAGTTCGGTGATTATCATGAATATATGGTGGTGGCGCTGTACTCATGAGGTATTAAATATATTTCTAGAAAAAAATCAGTGGGAAATTAAAAGTCAAAATATACTAATCAGAAACTAAAAACAAGAAATTTATTCTATTAAAATTTACGGAAATGTTTCAAAGTTTTATAGCTTTTAAACATTGAACCAACCGGCATCATCATTAAGCCACATGGGGCCAAAGCCTGCACACAATGCATCACCAACATCTCATCTCGTTCGAGATGCGCAGCACTGATTTTTTTCCGTACTTCCTAGATTCAGATTACATCTCCTCCATTTCAATTTTTTTTAACACACATATTTACCAATATCAACCAAAAAAATGGATTCTGCCCCTGCTAAGACAAAGCTCAGCAGCAGCGAGGTGGCTTTCCCAAGAGGAGGTGCATCTGTGTTGACGCCTTTGGAAATGAAGACAATTTCCAATAAGGCGACTGAAGATGTGCTTTTTGAACAAGCTTCCAGCGACAAAAAACGTTCATCTAGTGGCGAGGAAGCCGGCTCGAAGCTCCGTAAGAAGGCCAAGAAGACTAAGGGCGTGCCAGGTGCCAAAAAAAGCGACGCTTCTGAGCCAGAACTTGCGCCCGTAGCCCACTTCTCGTTTAAAAACTTGACCCCCGGTACTACCGTACTTGGACAGGTGGTGGCAGTGGCAAAAACACAACTTTCGGTGGCCATTGGTGACAACTTGGTTGGTCATGTGCCCATCACATCGATCAGTGACGAGCTTACTGCACAGCTAGAAAAATACGAGGCAGCAATGGACTCTTCGGATGAAGAAGATGAGGACGAGGAAGAGAAAGACAAGAACGTGCTCTCTATGAAGCCAGAATTTCCTAAATTGGAGTTGCTTTTTTCCGTTGGCCAGTGGCTCCGTGCCGTGGTTGTGCCTGGTGACGAATCCAAGAAAGGCATCACGCTTTCTATTGAGCCGGAACTCACAAACACTGCTATTGAAGAGGCCGATTTGGTTCCAGGAAATTTCCTTCAAGCTGCCGTCAAATCAGTTGAGGACCACGGTGTGGTTTTCAGTTTAGGCATAGACAAATTCCTGGGATTCATGCCTAAAAAGGAGTTGAAGAAAGCCGAGATTTCGATCCTGGCATTTAAGCCTGGCCAGGTTGTATTGGCTTCTATTGCCGACACTGGTGCCCGTATCGTAACTTTGCGCCCGGCTCACAATGAAAATGTCAACAAAAAGACCACCTTGTCCTCAATAACATCCATTGACGCCATCCACCCAGGTGCAGTGGTGAATGCGCTTATCTCTGACATCGCCGAAGATGGTGTGCACTCGCGTATCTTTGGTATGGTTGACGGTACATTTTCGCTCCCACATACCGGTGAATATAGTGTTGACAAGCTTAAAAACCACTTTGCCATCGGTTCTCTGGTGCGTGCACGTGTCATTGGTGTGTTGGAGGTCGAGGGAGTTAAGAAAATCATGTTGTCTCGTGCCCCACGTGTGTTTGAAATGACCCCAGAGCTCAATGTCGAGCCACTTGAGGCTTTCCCATCTGGCTTTGTTTTTGAGGAGCCTCTTGCTGTTGTTGGTTCTGATTCAGAGTATATCTATGTGTCTACTGGTGCAGAGATCATTGGTCAGGTGCACAAGTCTAATGTTGACCCAGAGAAACTCGCCAATATTGAATACCCAATTGGATCCAAGCACCGCGCACGTGTCTTGGGCTTTAACGAGATCGACAATGTATTGATCATGACTCTCAACCCTAAAGTCATTGACTCTAAATTCGCATCCGTGGAAGATATTCCTGTTGGTGAGTACATTTCATCTGCTGTTGTCACTAAGATTTTGCCAGAGGGTAAAGGTTTGATTGTCAAGTTTTTCGGAGACTTCGAGGCCTTGGTGCCCACAAAGCACATGTCCGACATCAAGTTGGTTTACCCAGAGAGAAAGTTTAAGGTGGGTGGCACTGTTAAAGGTAGAGTTTTGCAAAAAGCCGGTAAGAAGCTTTATGTGACCTTGAGAAAAAGTTTGGTCAACATGGAAGACGAGGCTATTGTATACAGCACCGACCACTTGTCTGTTGGCTTCAAGACCACTGCTGTCGTCGAGAAGTTCGTGGCAGGTGGTGCAGTGGTGTCCTTCTTTGGCCACTTGAGAGCATACTTGCCCAAAAACGAGATTTCCGAGACCTTTGTCGAGAATGCCAAGGACTACTTGAGAGAAAGCCAGGCGGTTTCGGTCAGAATCTTGAAGTTTTCTCCTGAGGACGGCAAGATCTCCGTTACTTTGAGACAAGCCGCTGAACTCAGCAGCACCCAGGCTCAACACCTCGAAGAGATTGTTGCCGGTAGAAGTATCGTCAAGGCTTTCATTGTGGAGAAGACCAAGGAGGCCTTTATTATTGAGTTGGAAAACTCCAACTTGCGCGGTTTACTTTTCACTGGCCACATCTCCGATGGAAATTACGAGGAAAACAGAATCATTTACAAGTCTTCTAAGGTGGGAGGTGTTTTGGAAGTATTGGTGCTTGAAAAAATTATGAAGACTAGAACCGTGGTTGTGTCTGCCAAGAAGTCGTTGATCAACGCTGCTAAGTCCGACACTTTCCCCTTGCACTATGAAGATATTCACGTTGGCTCGAATGTTTCTGGTTTCATCAAGTCCGTCACTAACATGGGTCTTTTCGTTAGCTTTGCTGGCCGCTTGACCGGTTTGGTGTTGCCTAAAGACGTCTCTTCTGATCCTACCGAGGATTTGCTGAAACGTTTCTCCAAGAACCAGTCTGTGGCCTGTGAGGTCATCAAGGTCGACAACGAGAACAAGAGATTCTTGCTTGCGCTTGTGGACACGGATAGCACGAATGCTTACAAGCCTAAGAAGTTGAAGAATCCCCTTGATGCCTCTAAAAAGCTCACTACCGACTACGCATGTGGTGAGACAACTAACGGTAAGATCGAATCTATTGAAGGTAATCACTTGAAGATTCGCTTGGCCGATAACCTCTTTGGTAGAATTCACGTCAGTCAATGCTTCGCCACCTATGAAGAAATTGGTGACCGCAAACACCCTCTTCACTCTTTCAAGACGGGTCGTGATATCGAGGCCAAGATTATTGGTTACTTCAACTCCAAGACCTCGAGATTTGCCACTAATTCTTCTTTCTCCGATGATACTGTGGTCGAGTTGTCTATCTTGAAGTCACAGGTGGAGAGCAAGTCTCCTTACAAGCCTGCTCTGTTGGATGAGATTGCTGTTGGTGAAACCGTTACTGCTTTTATCGATGGATTCGAACATGGTCATGCTTTGCTTTCGCTTGCACCTGGTGTGAACGCTGAAGCTCTTGTTTACAACCTTTCTAACAAGACGAAGGAATACGAGGATTTTGATGCTAAGTTCCCTATTGGTGCTGCTTTGAGACTCAAGGTTCAGAGATTGAGCGCCAAAAACCAAAGATACGTTTTGTCTGCCAAGGACAAAGAAATCACGTCCACTGCTCAAATTGGAAAGGGTGTGAAGCTTCCCGGTATGGTTTTCTTTGTCTCGGAATCTAACGTTTTGGTCGAGTTTGGTAAGGACGTTGTTGGTAGAGCTTTCATTACCGATGCCTTGAACGATTACGACCAGGATTTGAAGGATGCTTACAAACCAAATCAACCAGTTCTCGCCACTGTTTGTGAGATCGAAAGCGGAGAGAAGAGACTTGTTGTCAACTTGAGAAACGACAAGGTTGTTAAGGACAAGGCTATCAACTCTATTGAGGACCTCTCCAGAGGTATGTTGGTCAAGGGTTTCATCAAGTCCATCTCCAACGCCGGTCTTTTCGTTGCCTTGAACAGAGACTTGTACGCCTTGGTACGCGTGGCTGATATTTCCGACGTGCAATTGAATGACTGGAAGAAGTACTTCAAGCTTTACCAGTGTGTCACGGGTAAAATTTCTCAGTGTCTGGGCGAGGGCCGTATCTCTATGACTTTGAAGGAGAGTGAAGTCAACGGTGACTTGACCAGTTTCAAGACTTTTGAGGAGTTGGAAGTTGGCCAAATCTACGACGGAAGTGTCAACCAAGTCACCGAATTTGGTGTCTTTGTGAAGTTGGATGGCACTGCCAACATCAGCGGTCTCTGTCACCGTTCTGAGGTTTCCGACAACAAGATCGAGAATGTCGGTGACTTTTTCTCTGCGGGCGACCGTGTCAAGGCCAAGATTTTGAAGGTTGACACCTCTAAGAGACAACTTTCGCTTGGTATGAAGGCCTCTTACTTCACTGATTTGCAGGCTGACGAGGATGTTGAAATGGCGGATGCCGAAGAGGTTGACGAGGAAGACGAGGTGATGGAAGATGCTTTTGAAGCAGGTGATGAGTCTGAGTCTGAGGATGAAGCTGAGACCGAGACAAAGACCGAGAGCAAGGGTTTGAGTGGATTGTCCACCAACGGTTTTGACTGGACTGCCTCCATCTTGGACCAGGCTGAAGATGACGAGTCTTCCGATGATGATGGACAAGATTTTACCCAAACCAAGAAGAAGAGAGGTAAGGGTAAGAAGCAAGTCAAGGACCGTACCCAAGAAATGAATGCCAGAGCGCCAGAATCCGTGGGTGACTTTGAGCGTTTGCTTGTTGGTAACCCCGACTCCTCTGTTCTTTGGATGAACTACATGTCTTTCCAATTGCAACTTGGTGAAATCGACAAGTCGAGAGAGATCGCTGAAAGAGCCTTGAAGACCATCAACTACCGTGATGAGCAAGAGAAGATGAACATCTGGATTGCCATACTAAACTTAGAAAACAGTTTCGGAAGTGACGAATCGCTTTCGGAGGCATTCCAGCGTTCCGTTCAGTACATGGACAGCTTGACCATGCACCAGAAATTGATTGGCATTTATGTCCTTTCCGAGAAATTCGAGAAGGCGGAAGAGCTTTTCAGAGTCATGTGCAAGAAGTTCAGCCAGAATGTGGCGGTTTGGGTCCAGTGTGGCTCCTTCTACATGGATAGAAGTATGCTGGAGGAAGCTCACGAAGTCTTGGCTCGCGCCTTGCAATCTCTTCCAAAGAGAGAGCACATTGATGTCGTGAGAAAGTTTGGCCAGCTCGAGTTCACCAAGGGTGATGCTGAACAAGGTAGATCCTTGTTTGAAGGTTTGATCACCGATGCTCCGAAGAGAACTGACTTGTGGAATGTATACATTGACCAAGAAATCAAGCAAGGTGACCGTGAAAAGGTCGAGGCATTGTTCCAGAGAGTGATCACCAAAAAGTTGTCCAGAAAGCAAGCCAAGTTTTTCTTCTCTAAGTGGCTCTCGTTTGAAGAGGAGGCTGGAGATGAACAGGCTGTCGCTCGTGTAAAGGCTCTTGCTGTTGAATTTGTTCAAAAGCAAACCAAGGAGGATGAAGAGGAGGAGCAATAAGTGGCATGTGCTACTATCGCATGATTACAAGGGGAATCTGAGATTTGGTATTTGCAGGAACCTGCCTCAGGTGAAAAAGTTCGAGTTGGCGCTGGGCCAACAGCTGAACTGTGTACATATATATTATTTTGTTACAATGCATTAAAAGAAGATTTTAGAACTACTGTGTAAGCTCTGCTAACTCGGGAAACATTGCCAGGAATAATTCATCCAACACCTGAAACATAAGGTGTCGGTTCAAATAATCATTCTGAGCCATCTCCAATAAATTGGTACAAGCCTGGTCGGTATTTTTAACACCAAAAATCTTGGAACATGTTTCCGACATGAAAATATGCAAAAGGGTGTATGCCTCCTTTCTTGTGGCTAGCTGTTCGGACTTGGTTCTGATCTCCGGCGATTCCCTCAACTTACCGTTGGGGAAAAGAATATTTTGCAATAAAGTGAGGATGTCGACAATCCGCCACTCTTGCTTGATATTCAGTTCAATTTGCGAGGTGAATGTCCTTTCTATCGTGGAGCCAAGAATTTGTTGCAAAATAACCAAAAGTGCTCGCCCACGCAACCAATTAGACCTGCTTAGGTCAAAAACTGTGAGAAGAAGGTCAGAGATGGGTTTGACAAAGGGCACTCTCTCTGAGAAATCCTTTTGAGTTTCATCAAATTGTTTGAGTTCTCGTTCCATTTCTTTGATGTTGAGCAACATTTCTTCATTACGCTTCACTTGAGGAGTGCTCATTTTTTTCATCAGAGGCTCCTTTCCTAAATCTTGATAGAAGCGATTGAAGACAGAATCCATCTTATTTTTGGTATTGAATTGAGATTTCCCGACATGAAAGTTTTCTGAAGAGAGAAATGATCTGAAAGCAGGGTCAGAACATACGTCAGGAAGATCCAATAAATCTTGCAAGTATTTCTCTAAAAGTGGCTTCCTAGTTTCAATCTGTTGAGTCTTTTGAAATTTCAAATAGGGAACATTCTTTTTTGGAAACTTGATATCATTGACATCAGGATACTTTCCTTTTAGATATTCGTTGAGCTTGTGGAATTGGCTGAATCTTCGGGCAACAATCCAACCGGCTACAATCTCATTGGGATCTTGGCTAGAATACTTTTGCACCTCAATTACGTACATCACGTAAGTAAAGTTCTCATCCTTTCCAAAGACACATGACTGAATCTTCACCTTGGATTTCCCGTACAAACTGTTGTCGTTTTCCTGTACAATGTATTGTTGTTTTTGAAGCTCCTTCGAGTTGATTTCCTTTTCAAGACTTGCATTTGACCTTTTCAAGATTTTGAGCTCAGCGACATTGTTTGTGAGCTCAGCTTTTTTCAAAAGAGAAAGAAGGATCTCATTCTGTTCAGAGAGATTTTCAATATCTTGATCAAGAACACTGATCTTTTCTGCCAAACTAAGATCACCAGGAGCCGCGAGAAGAAGCTCCAGATTAGACATATTGTTTGATCCGGAGACATCAGACTCGACACAATCTGATGTAATGGAATTGGAGTCTGAATCTGAATCGCTATTATTTTCAAATAGCGCAGACAATCTGTTCAGACTGGTCCTGTGCGATCCAAATACGGAGGTATCAAATGGAGCAGCTGTATCGCCAAACAATGAGGACTTCGATGATTTATGTAGGAGCGTGCTGGGGGAATCCAATTCTTCGAGTACATTGAAAGACAGCGCCTTACTTTCCGCTTCAAAAGACGATGTTTCCATAATTTTTTCGAAAGCAGATTCAACTGCCTTTACAACAACAGGGCTCACCGAAGGAGCCTGATACAGCTCAGAGTCTAAGCCAAGCACATGGTCGTATTGAGTATTTTTAGCACGGGGGAATGCACTTGACGTAACACGGAAATTCGATGGCTTCCTAGGCAGCGCAGACTCCAAGTCTCCGAATCTGCTTGAATTTAAGAATTTGCCAAAATGGTGTGTTTTCATATGTTGAAAGACATCGGCTTGTAATTCAAACAAGGCCAGCCTTGCTTGTTGATACAATTCTGCGTTGTTTCCCGAGTCGTTGACCACATACTCTGAAACAGTTTCCCTTACTGCTTCAGGAACAGAAAAACATGGCAAATTGAAATACTTTTCGTAGATTTTGAGAATGTCGTCCTTATTCGAAAACTCCAAAAGAAGAGGTACTTCAGAAGATTCAGCACCTTCTAAAGGTGCACGCATCAATTCAATCTCTTGCCAAAGATCGACTTCCGCCTCGCGCTTTAGCCCTCGAAGAAATTCACGAAAAACTGCTGCGTGTTTAGGCTCCGCTAGTACAGTCTCCAAATTCTGAAATCTTGGAGAGATCAGTGGAAAGTGGGGAATTTTGGACATTATTTTGGATAACATTTCGCTATCGTGTCTAAAACTGTTACTGTTGGGATCCAAGGAGGCCTGCTCCTTATTGAGAATTTGAAATAGTTGTTGGCGACTATCTTCCGTATTACATTTGGCAATTTGGGCCGTCCATGCGTCGAGACTTTCTTCTGAGATAGGTGATTTCAAGGACGGGAGACTAGACGTATCAGTGAGTTGAATTGTATGGTCAGGTGTTTGAGCGGTGTGTTGCTGAAGCGCAGCCCGAAGCCTCTTGACCTGATTTCTGTGTTGTAAATTATCCCCAACTACTTTCACAATCATCTGATTAAAAAAATCGCCTTCCGAAATAACGGCAAAAACATTCGTGAGTACTGTACAGGCGAGAATTTCTGTCAAAAGCGTCTCCACGAGTTCATTAGATCGCTCTTGTGTAGAAAGAAGCAATGGAAGGATATCTTTTAATCTTTTTCTCAAAAAAGCTTTTTCCTTAATTTTGTCCCCAGGGCCTGGCGCTAACATAGAAACACCCTCATGAATATTTCCCTTGGCAAATCTACGAGCAATATTCAATTTGGTGTCTGTAGAATAGGTTCCATCGTATCCATGTGCTATGGATGTAAACTGTGCATAGTGTTCGGTGACAAGTGGAATGATTTTATGCACTAGCACAGTCGGCACATCAATCATCATCAAGCGAGAGCTCAAGTTGGCAAAAACATGCCTAAGTTCGAGTTTTATCGAGTCTTGGAAAAGAGTATTTTGTGAGATCTTGGAAAACCACAGCTCAACAAATTCTTTTAAGATCAAATCGATCAACTGCGTCAAGGAATGGGAAATTGCAATTGACTCAGTTAAAAGCGGCACGTCTAGTCGATTTTTATCAACATTTAGAGCAGAAACTTCCTCCTGCCATTTTTCTTTAGTGAGAAACGTGAACTTGTGCTTTTGTGGAAACACTGGGAGTATGGGCGATGTTCTCGTTCGTAATATAATGTACAATGCGTATGCTGAAACAAGGACATTTATAGTAACCCACCACAAAACAGATCGTTTGAAGCTCAGTACTAAGACTAATGCAGCAACATACTTGGCATACTTGAGGAATCTTGGTTTTGCCTTTGATTCTACCACACAATTTCCACCGTTTTTGGCCATATGCACCTTGGAAGTGTTTTCCATTTGGGTGCCATAAAAAGTGGTTGTGTTCACTGATAAGTTTATGTGCCAGGCTTTGCTAGCGCCCCACAGATTTGGCGCGCCACGGCTTATTCAAAAAGTTATTCTAAGCACTGTGGAGTGCACAGTTTACGTGGAAGATATTGAGTTTTCGGTGGATTTAATGAATTATATAGCCTAACCTTGAAAAAGCAAGGATTTGTTTTTCAGTTTCTATTCGCTTCGTGTTTACTCTCTTCATCATCACAATTAGGAAACGAGGAGTCGCTAATCAGTTGTCTCGTAAAACAATTTGCGCGCTTCGTATCCAATTCGAAACTGTTTACAGCTAATGATTGAGCTCAAATTTTCTACAATCAATGGGCTTTTTTTTTAAGGTTAAGAAGTACCTCCTTTCTATTTCTATTTCTCGGAATTTTATTCAACAACCTAAGAAAACATGCAAATCGCAGCTTGTGGCTCGTGGATTGTTAAATGGGACCTTCACTTATTTGCAATTACCCTTCGAGTTTATCGCTGTAAATGATGAGCAGTAAATTTGCAATGTTCTTTTCATAATTCCAAATCCAAACTCTTTTTGGCTAAATTGCTCATAAGAAAATCGATATGTGTGCATGTGATTTAATTTTTCCACATAAAAAAAACATTCTGATAATGAAATCCTATTTTGCGTTCTGTCGAGTAGCAAAGAGAGCCATGTAAAAACTTGCTATAATTAGGCAGTCTTCTTTCTCTTTCTTTTCTTAGAATCATCTTCCAAGCTTCTTTTCTTTGCTGACTTATCTTTTCCCACCTTTTCGCCACCCAGTTTATCACTCTTCTTGATCTTGAATATCTTAGTATCATTCTCCAGTTTTTTCGCAACTTTCAAAGACGCTTTTTTGCTTTCCTTGCTTTCTTTCTTCTCTTTCTTCTCTTTTTTCTCTTTCTTCTCTTTCCTTTCCTTTTTTTCTTTGCTCTCTTTCTTGTCTTTCCTTTCCTTTTTTTCTTTGCTCTCTTTCTTGTCTTTACCTTCTTTCTTGTCTTTCTTATCCTTCTTATCCTTCTTGTCTTTCTTATCCTTCTTTTCCTTTTTGTCTTTCTTACTTTTCTTCGCACTTAGACTTTTAGCCACACTGTCGATAACCTCGGCGGCCTTAATAGGTATGCTTTTGACAAGGGCGTTTTCGGTCTTACCAACTGTTCCAGCCAAACCTTCGCCTCTCACAAACATACGGTATAACGGCAGGTTGGCCTTTCTCATGTGGTCCTTTACTTGTGCCTCATTTTGACTGACAGACACACCTTTCGCATTAGATGTGACTTCAAGACTTTTCAACTGTCCATCGAAAAGTCTCTCCCACCACATGTCGGCATCATTTCCTTCCGAGCCCAATCCTTTGGTGTCCTTTTTGTGCTTCACCAAGATAGGTTTTCTAAGACCGCCTTGTTTCAAGGCTTCACCTTCTTTCCAACCATACGATTGGAGATATGAGCTGGCATTCATGATTCTGATTAAATGCGAGTTTGTAAAAAAACAAAAAATGCACGTTGATTAGATCAAGGAATGTTCGAAGTTATTCTTCTAATTTAGTTAATGATGCAGAGCAAATGCAATTTAAAGAAAAGATATTTGTGACAAAAGATTTTGGAATTCTTGGAGACCTTTCGAATCTTATCTTTCAGTTTTTGTCTTTGATCTTTGAAAAGTCTACTGCGATTAGAAAATGTTGGAGTCGCCGATGCTCATCTCACCGCGCATCGCTCTACAATGTAGCATACCATACCGTGGAATCCGGTTCACAAGGCGATAACTAATTGATCGCGAACTGCACTTGAATCTAAACTAACTCGTAATTTAGATTGCAAGGAAAAACAGCCAGTTGCCTATGAAAGGCGAGCTTTCGAGTCTTTTGAGGTGGAATTATTTTTTAAAATAGTCTAAAAAAAAAATAATAAACCAACTTCTACTAATTAATGACAATAGGGGTCGATCTACCTGTATAATGTAACCACATTACAATGACGCGATTGCGCGGATGGACTCGCCGCATGAATGAAAGCACGCTCACTCTCGTCAAGACTCAACAATGCCTTATAAGTAAGAGGACCTTTTCTGTTCATTGCTTCCACTTTTATATTTCTCCTCCCCCATAGTAGGAAGAAAAAAAAAATCATAAAAGAGAGATAAAGAATCAAGCCTGGATAAACTTCCACGAAAATGTCGGATGCTGAACTTCAAAAACTCATTAATGATGTGAGGCGGTCTTCAGCCACGACCTCCTTCATTAAGTACGAGACACTTAAAGAATACATCCAAAAAAATTCTGTGCAAAAGACCCACGAATTGTGGGAACTTCAATTGAAGTATGAACCAATTCGCGAGGGAGACATTGAAGAATGGGAAGCTGCTGTTGTGCGTGAGTTCACACCAGGAAGGGCTTCGGACAAAAAGACCAGTATTTATGAATTCATTTCGAGGAAATATCCTACATCCCAAAACATAGAGAAATGGATCAAAAGCAAAAGCTACAGCGCTGATAGATATGACTTAAAGTATGCCTACGAGAGATGTAAGGATGATTTTGCTCACGGGCAACTTATTTTCGATCAGTATATTGAATTCTCTTCGCTCAGGCGAAATCTAGAAAATGTTCGGGAGCTCTATGAGCAAAGATTACAAATTCCGCACAGGCAACTTCAAGAAACTTATGAAGCTTTTTCAACATTTGTTTCCGCCAATTTCTCCGAAGATTATACTGAGATTATGCGAAAAGCCAGTAAGCTAAAGCAGGCGACCGAGAAATCTCAAAGGTACTATGAAATGCTAGAACTGGCGATTTCCTCGAACCCGGACCTGCCTGAACCTTGGCTCAATTATATGCAACAGCTTTTCCAGTACTCGAAGAAAGAATCTTCAAACCCAACGTTTCTTCTGGTGTTTTACCGCAGTTTGTTTAGTGGATCAAGGTGGAAAGTCGAAGACCCACTATGGCTTGAAGTATGGCTAACAACCTTGCGCTATTTGAAAGAATGCTCTGCAAGTACAGATTATATTGTGGACTTGATTGTGATCAATTATCCTCAGAGCCCAGACGCCTTTTCCGCAGCAGCTTGGTCTCTTTCATCACACGACGATTTTAAATGCTTGAGATTACGTGCGGTTGCTGGCGGACTTTTCAATAACACCAAAGAAGAACACTACTCATTGTTTAAGGACTTGATTACTTTAGAAAACGTTAATGATATTATTTATTTGCAGGAATTCATCCCGTTACTTGAAGCCGCGTGTGAAACATTTGACTACAGGGAGGATTTTGTGAGAATTTGCATCAAAATCCTCGAAAGCTCATTCAGTGAACCAGCAAAACAAGCCAGGAAAAAGATCTTTGATGGGTATCTCGGAAAGGGACAGTATTGCGCATTCAAATATAACACTGTATTTGATTTGCATGAACGCAGAGGTTGCGATGATGAAATCAAAGCCCACATCGATGTAATTGAACAGAATTTGCACAAATTTGATGATCCTGAATCAGCGTTTACTAGAATTGACTATTATTTACGCGCACACATGACAAAAGACACGTGTCGGCTGGTCCATCAACGACTTCAAAAGCTTACGACGGTTCTCGCCGATATTAAGAAGGAAAGAGCGAATAAAGAGTCACAATTGGCGGTAGGGAATCCCGTGCAATTGCAACGTGCCTCGAAGGTGAGACCTCGTACAGATGAAGATACAAATATCCTGGAACTTCCAGAGCACAAAAAAATTAAGGCCGAGCCTACCGAAGGCGTTCAAGAGCCTGTACGCAGCAGAGAACAGTTTAGGGTCAAACTCTTTCCCCTATCCCAGCACATAAAGCACGAGGATATCACGAAATTTTTACGTGGATATGCTGACCCTGTGCGGATTGAGGTTTTTGATGACGGTTCCGAAACCGATAATAACTTTGCAGTGGTTGAATTGGCGTCAGAACAAGAAGTTTTATCCTGTTTAACAAGACAATTTAAACGATTACTTGGTATTTCCGTGAATATCACCAGGATGTTTGGTACAACTGTATGGGCCACGAACTATCCCCTGGGATATGACTATGACGATATACAGAAAATGATTATTGAAGCTTCTGGTAAAAACCCTATTGCAATCCGCTTACCAGCTCAAAGAGATAACAAGGAGCGAAGGTTTTTCTATGCTGACTTTCCTGACGAAGAGACGGCCAACATGGTTCGTGACAAGCTTTCTGGGCTTACATTGCAAGGAAACACTCTCCAAGCGGAAATATCAAACCCAAGTTTGAGAAAGCCGAAGGAACTTGCACCAGCTTCTCATCAGATTCACCTTCATAACTTGAACTTTAAGAAAACAACGGAAGATACCTTGCGTCAACATTTCCTGCCATGTGGTGGAATTTCGGCCGTAAATTTGCCCTTGAGTGACGTGAACAAGGAGAAAGGATTTATCAATAATGGGTTTGCATTTATCACTTTTTCAAACGATGCTTCTGCGGCAAAAGCTTTAGCACAGGGAAAAGCCACGATAGATGAAAGAGTTGTTGATATCTCAGCTGTCAAACCAAAGAAACCATCCGAGAAAAAGATTTTGGGGTTTGAAGATCAAAAAACAATCAGTATTAAAAATATCAACGAGACCGTAACTGAAGCACAGTTTCGAAAATTCATCGAGGTTAAAATTGGTCCAGTGAGCCAGATTTCTCTCAAACCGAGTAAAAAAATGGCTTTGGTGGAGTTTGAGACGGTTAAAGATGCTGGAAAAGCAGGGTTTATACTTGAGGGTATACTTTACGAAGGCTACAATTTAACTGTTGGACTAAAGAAAGAATACTTTCAGGAAGAGAAAACCGTTAAGGTTCCTGCGATGGTTCCCCCGATGCTTATGAGACGAAGAAAGAACTAAAAGAGCTTTTTTCTTCTGGATCTTATCCTTTATTTTTTTAGATACTAAATCTTTTATTTTTCATTATAAACCAAATCTAACAATCATCTTATATTTGTCTTTCAAAAACAAACTTGTCTATCCCCGTGTCCAAGCAAGGGACACGAGAATGGCAACTCGATTCACCATTAATATGAAAATCCTTCACTGAAAAAAAATCATCAGATATTCCAGAACTTGGTGAGGCTTTCACCTGCGCCGTTGAAAGCAAGAACGTTAGGACTTGCACGGTCAAGGCCAGAAATGACATTTGCAGTTCCAAACTTGATGAATCTTCTCTTCAATTCAGCAGGTGTGACAAGCTTCTCGGCCGAAAACTCTGACTCAAGTTCCGGCTGCAAGGACAACAAGTACGACAACAAGCCAGTAACGTGAGGAGTGGCCATAGAAGTACCAGACATTGTTTGAGTGTCCAGCCAAATTCCGACGGAGGTGATATCTACACCGGGGGCTTGAATGTCCACGCACTTACCCCAATTAGAGAATTCGGCTTTCTGGTCAGCGTTGTCTGTGGCGCCTACAGTAATTGGCCCATTGGCTCTTGCAGGAGAGACATCACAGGCATCCTGGTTCTCGTTACCTGCTGCAACAGCAATATGCAAGCCGGCGTTAGTGGCGGCGTTGACTGCCAAATCTAAAGCTTCAGAGGCCCCTCCTCCAATGGACATGTTGACGGTGGCACCCTTGTAACCCTTTTGCTTGGCAGAAACCTTTGCTTGGTGGTCTTTTACCGCAAACTCGAGACCCTTGATAATGTCAGACGTAGTTCCACTTCCCAAGAGATTCATCACACCAATAGCCACCAAGTCGACATTTTTGGCAATACCATAGGTCTTACCTCCAATTGTTCCAGCGACATGGCTTCCGTGGCCATGTGCATCGACGCGGACTTTAGGGAAGGCCAAAGCATCACCCCATACGGCTCTGCCTTCGAAGTCTGGATGCGTAGTCTTGATTCCAGTGTCAATCACGTATGCAGTGACACCCTTGCCACCTTCATCGTCGTAAAGGTACTTAGTCACAGCTGGATGAGACAATTGACGCTGAGAGACACGCGCCAAGCCCCAAGGTGCCTCGGTCTGTGCTTCGATTTGATTGATGTGCATAATAGAGTCTTGTTCGATGAATTCAACCATGTGGTTTTCTCTAAGGAGGTTTAACAAAAAGGGAGGCACATATCCAACATAACCCTTGAACGAAGGAAGGTCAACAAACTCAAGAGCTCTGCCCATGAAGTCGTGAGCGTCTTCCAGCAATCTATCGGCGAATTCTAAATTCATCCATTGTGAAAGCTGGCCAAAAACCCACCGATTATGAGCTTCATAGGAAGAATCACGTAACCCATCTTTAAGCACAACAATGTACAGGTGTGGAACAGCGTTTTCAGAGGTTTTGATGGTTATAGGGTTTTCTGGGCTGGCTGGAACATTTTCCTGGTTACTGGTTGCCAAATTTGCAGGGTTGGCAGCAGTTTCTGGGAGCGAAAAGACTTGTTCCAAGTTACCCAAGTTATTCAAATTGGGAAGAAGCAATGCGTTCGAGCACGCCAAAAACAATGGCAAAAGTGCGGCCAATTGCATTTTGCTGGTTACTGCTTAAAATAAATAACAGTTTTGCAAAAAGAAATAGGTGGTTATTATCTGGGGTGTTACTCAGATATTACTCTGCGGGGGCGGCAAAAAAAATATAATGTGAGTTCTTCAAATCTTTTCAGTACCGTAAAATTTTTTTCTTCAAATGATTTTTCGTTCCCTTTAACTATTCTTCTGGAAAAAAAAGCAAGAAACTGGAGAAAGAAAAAAGAAAGGAGGTTCCTAAAAAAGTGTGGAGTATTAAAAAGGAGAAAGAGGATGGTATGCTGGTCTCCTTGGCATCCCCTTATCTCGTGTGCGCGGGGTGAATTAGGGTGGCGTTGGCTTATGTGCATGCCCCACACTTCAAAGCTCAGGGCCTCAGGGTAAGAGAAAGAATTGGGGTGGCATTAAGCAGAATTTGAAAAGACGAAATTCGGTAAATATCCTCTCAATTGGAGGGGAATGTTAGATTCAATCTGAGTACTTTCACTATAAATATCATTTTTGTTTCTGTTTATTTAAATTCTATGTATTTTATATTTGCCTGCGGTAGCTTCGAGTTTCCTGAATCTTGGCTAGCTAGCTCGGCCAGCTCGGGTTGCTTTGTTGATATGGCATTTTCATCACACGCGGTGATTTGGTGATGGTCTTGCACAAGTGAAAGGAAATAGCATAGTTTTTTGTTTTTACTCAAATATCTCTTATCTGTAAAGATTTATACATACACTCATATTTTCTTGCCACTTTACTAGTTCCATTGTGATAGGGGTAGATCAGCATGAGCTAATTTTATTTGTAGTCAACTCTTCGTCCGTCTTAACAGTTCATATAAGCGGGACTGAATATTTTTGACTGATGCTCAATCAGTTGAATCTGAAGAATTGCTGAAAAAAAAATTGGCCACATGTCATGTTTCAGAAATGCAATAGATGAGGAGTATTTTACTTCCTTCCAGCTCCACATCGTTTCTTCGCGTTATGGGCCGAAACTTCATTATCGCTCCGTCTTTTCTTGAGATTTTCAATTTGCTTCTCCGCTTTTCTTCGTTTGAAAGATGCATCTCGCCATGTTTGAGATTTAAAAAGATACTCTTCAAATCCAAGTGACCCCATTTCTATTTTCAACGGATCTGTGAGATATAGGACATAATATTCAGCGATAACCTTGAGAAATGTCAGGGCCATACTTGTTTGTCGCCAGTAGCTCCACATGAAAGGTATGGCAAACCCTCGCGTCTCAAAGAATTTGAAAAAACGGGTACCAAATTTCTCTGTCATTTGATAATTATAACTTTGAAGCGATTTTAGAAGCCCATTCTCTTTTATGTCCGTCCAGTATGTCAAGGCATCATTGAGATATTCCTTAACCGGAGAACGGCTTGCGGAAAGGACAAACTTATTTGCTTTCATCCATACGGCTCTGGAAACTGATCCCTTGCACCGCTTCGAACTTTTGACACAATCAATAAGCTTTCTTTTATTAAAGTACCCCATAATTACTTCCTCGGCTGCTTCAAGGATTTTTTGAATACTTGAGTTTCCTGTAATTGTGACGAAATCCCATTCTATCTCTCTGCCATCAAAATTAGCCCGGCGGTAGTTCTTGGTCGTGAAGATAATTTGCATGTTCTTGAAATTTTCATAAAAAATTCGAAAATTTTCAATCCATTTGTGTGCCGTGATTTTAGACAAGGGTTCAGCATCCCAGAAGCTGAGCTTTAAGCTCTGTCTGATTCTCCTTTTTAAATAACCAAGCTCATCTTCACCGATGTTCAAATCTGTTGTAGACTTGGGCAATTCTTGTGGCAAACTCTCCTCCGTGAACCCAGAGTCTACATCGTCCATGGGGTCCGACAATCGATGTGACTGTAACCGTAGGTATTCAGTTCGGCTATACTTACTCCCACTTTTCTGATTGAATAAAACATACTCCTTCTCAAGGTCTTGAAAATTATTTATTCTTTTCACCGGTGAATTCGATCCAACTTTTTCACTCACATCCGGACTCATAACTCGATACTCATTTGATAATTGAATCCATTGATGCGATGACGCGATTGAGATATGAAGATGTCCGCTCGCTAAATCGAGTCACAATCGTCATAGTTGGCCGTAAAAAAAGGGGGTTTTTTTTTAAAAAAAAATAAAAATAAAGCCACATAAGCTCCTACTTCTTCTTTTTAAGCCGGAAAAAATTACGTTCGGTATTGTATTTTGCCTATTCTTGGATGAAGTATTAGTTGTGAGTGAAATGTGAGTGACTGTCTTCGGCGGATTGAAATCAATTTTTGAAGTAGCTGAAATATGCTTAAGAATCTTCTGAACTTTCTTTCTAGGAGTCACGAAATTTAGAAAATGAAAATTAGAAGAGAATGGAAGTGTTATCACACAGATGGGTTTCACGAATTCCCTCCATCTACACCACATGTCCAATCCGCCGCCTTACCGCATAACTTTTCTAAACTACCAGATCTCAAGACAAGAGTAGAGGATTGCATTCAGAGCAGGAAACACACAGTTTAATTATAATTGAAACTGAAACATTAAAACAAGAGCAGATTCGAACCTTAAATAAATTGCCCGCTTCAAAAATTCAATAAAACTTGATCTTATACTTTTCAGTAAAACCCATCAGTTCTATATTGAATTTCCCCGTGACTAATTTGGACCGCGAAACTTTTTTTTTTTTTTTTGCCTCTACGCATTTTTCGTGATTTTTTCTTCAACTTTCACCAACAGAATCTCAGAACTCTCACCAGGTTACGTTATTTGATTCTAGCACCACCAGAACAAAAATGAGTGCCACAATTAAATTGGAGAAAACCGACAGGAGGGATACTCTTGTCGCCATCGAAAAAAAGTACCAGCAGTACTGGGCTGAAAACAAGTTTTTCGATGTGGACGCACCCTCGTTGGAGGAGGATCCAGAAGAAGATGGAGAAAAATTACGTGAAACTCACCCAAAGTATTTCGCCACTATGGCTTATCCATACATGAACGGTGTTTTGCACGCGGGCCACTCTTTCACCCTTTCGAAAGTCGAGTTTGGTACCGGTTTCGAGAGAATGAATGGTAAGAGAGCGCTTTTCCCATTGGGTTTCCACTGTACCGGTATGCCTATCAAGTCTTCTGCCGACAAAATCAAGCGTGAAATCGAGCAGTTTGGCGCTGACTTTTCCGGTGTTCCTGAGGAAGATGATGAGGAGCCGGAGGCCCCTAAGGAGCAAGCGAAAAAGGAGGACATCACCAAGTTCACTGCCAAGAAATCAAAGGCTGCTGCTAAGCAAGGAAGAGGCAAGTACCAGTTCGAAATCATGATGCAGTTGGGTCTTAGCAAGGAGGAAGTGGCTGCATTCGCTGACCCTCAACATTGGCTCGAGCATTTCCCACCTTTGGTGCAAAAGGACGTGACTGCTTTCGGTGGAAGAGTTGATTGGAGAAGATCGATGGTCACCACTCCTGCTAATGCATACTACGATGCTTTCGTGCGCTGGCAGATCAACCGCTTGAAGGATGTGGGCAAGATCAAGTTTGGTGAGCGTTACACCATCTACTCGGAGAAAGATGGCCAGGCTTGTTTGGACCACGATAGACAATCTGGTGAAGGTGTGAACCCACAAGAATACGTGGGTATCAAGATTGCCGTGACTGAGTTTGCTCCTGCCGCACAACAGGTGTTTGCTGAGCACAACTTCGACCTCACTGCCAACAAGGTTTACTTGGTGGCTGCCACTTTGAGACCTGAAACCATGTATGGTCAATCGTGTTGTTTTGTTTCTCCTAAGATTGAGTACGGCGTGTTCAAGGCTGCAGAGGGCGAGTACTTCATCACCACAAAGCGTGCTTTCAAGAACATGTGCTACCAAAAATTGACTCCTGTGAGAGGTGACTACACTGCTACTTTGACTATTAATGGAGGTGCCATTGTTGGATCCAAGATCACTCCTCCTTCTGCTGTGTTGAAGAACTTGCGTGTGCTCCCCATGGACACGATTTTGGCCAATAAGGGTACTGGTGTGGTCACCTGTGTGCCTTCTGACTCGCCAGATGATTTCATCACTACTAAGGATTTGGCTAACAAGCCTGAGTATTACAAGGTCGAGAAGGACTGGGTGCAGACTGAGATCGTACCTATCATTCAGACAGAGAAGTTCGGTGACAAGTGTGCTGAGTTCTTGGTCAATGACTTGAAGATCCAGTCTCCAAAGGATGCTGTCCAATTGGCCAAGGCCAAGGAGCTTTCCTACAAGGAGGGTTTCTACAATGGTACCATGCTTATTGGTAAATATAAGGGTGAGAAGGTTGAGGCCGCCAAGCCAAAGGTCAAGGCCGACATGATTGCTGCCGGCGAAGCCTTTGTTTACAACGAGCCCGAAGGTCCTGTCATGTCCAGATCCGGTGACGAGTGTATTGTGTCTTTGGAAGACCAATGGTACATTGACTACGGTGAGGAGTCGTGGAAAAACCAGGCCTTGGAGTGTCTTGCCAGCATGGAGACTTTCACCAAGGAAACCAGAAACGGCTTTGAGTCCGTGTTGGACTGGTTGAAGAACTGGGCACTTACCAGAACTTATGGTTTGGGTACCAAGTGTCCATGGGACGAGTCACAGTTGATTGAGTCGCTTTCCGACTCTACTGTGTACATGGCCTACTACACCATTGCCCGTTTCTTGCACTCGGACTACTACGGTAAGGTCCAGGGTAAGTTTAACATTAAACCTGAGCAATTGACCGACGAGGTGTTTGACTACATCTTTGCCAGACGCGAGGATATTTCTACTGATATCCCTGTTGAGCAGTTGAAGGAGATCAGAAGAGAGTTTGAGTACTTCTACCCATTGGACGTTAGAGTGTCTGGTAAGGACTTGATCCCTAACCACTTGACCTTCTTCATCTACACCCACGTGGCCTTGTTCCCCAAGAGATTCTGGCCAAAGGGTATCCGTGCCAACGGTCACTTGATGTTGAACAACGCCAAGATGTCCAAGTCCACGGGTAACTTCTTGACCTTGCAACAGATTGTGGAGAAGTTTGGTGCCGATGCTTCCAGAATTGCCTTGGCTGATGCCGGTGACTCTGTTGAGGATGCCAACTTCGACGAGTCCAACGCCAACGCCGCTATTTTGCGTTTGACCACCCTTAAAGAATGGTGTGAGGAGATCAAGGCCTCGCAGGCTTCCTTGAGAACTGGTGAGTTCTCTTCATTCTTTGATGCCGCTTTCGATAACGAGATGAACAACTTGGTTGAGCAGGCTTACGAGCAATATTCGCTCACCAACTACAAGAGTGCGCTTAAGTACGGTTTGTTTGACTTCCAAACTGCCAGAGACTACTACAGAGACTCTGTGGGAACCATGCACAAGGATTTGGTCTTTAAGTACATTGAGTTGCAGGCCTTGTTATTAGCCCCAATTGCCCCTCATTTCGCTGAGTACTTGTACAAGGAAGTTTTGGAGAAGGAGGGCTCTGTGCAAACCACACAATTCCCAAGAGCCACGAAGCCAATCTCTCAAGGTTTGTTGGACTCCTTGGACTACGTCAAGGAATTGGCCAGAGCTGTCCGTGACGCCGAGAGTGTGGTGTTGAAGTCTAAGAAGGGTAAGGCTGAGGTTGATGCTAGTAAGCCTGCCACCTTGACTTTGCTCGTGTCCACGTCATTCCCAGAATGGCAAGATGAGTACATTGAGCTTGTGAGACAATTGTTTGAAAGCCTGACTTTGAACGACAACAAGGTTATTAAGGAGAAGGTGGGCAAAGATATGAAGAGAGCCATGCCATTCATCAATTTCTTGAAGCAAAGATTGGCCAAGGAGGACCCTAAGACTGTCTTCAACAGAAAGTTGACTTTCGATGAAGGCGAGCTCTTGCAACAGGTGGTTGACATTGTCCAGAAGTCCACCACCACCATCAAGATCGAGAAGCTCCAGATTGTTTCTTTCCCATACGGAAGCAAACAAGGTTTGGACCTTTCTACGGGTAAGGAGGTTGAGATCACCGCTACCGGTAAGGTTGTCGAGGCTGCTGTGCCAGGTCAACCCGGTATTTTGATCAGAAATGTCGAGTAAATATGTGTATTAGGACGATCTGCGATAATTTGGCGCAGCTATCACTTGAGCTAAATGAATTATTACGTTGAACTATAGTTGTAGAGAATAGGTATATCCAGAGATACTCAAATCTTTCAAAAATTAAGTTCTGCTTCTCGTGTTTCGCAAGATTTCTCCCTTTACCAAGATCATGCACACTTAATAAGAAACTAAGGTCGTGCGGTCCTAAGAGACGAGGCTTTGCCTCACACTTTGATTATTTACACCAGTAAGAAAAAGTCACGAGATTTCTCAATACAGATGCAAGCCAAAATTCCAAATTCCCCTCTCTCTCAAGATGTCAGGGTCATCTCTATTTGTTGAAGAGCCTGGTGAGAAACACTCGCATGGTGCGAGGGGTAACATCGATAAAAGAGCAGCATTAAGCGAGAAAAACACACCCAATACAGGAAACCGTCCAGTCAATGCAGACTCTGGTTTTGGTGACTCTCGCCGTTCCAGCCTGGGGTCTATTGTCAAAAGAAAGCGTAAACATGGAAATCAAAACTTTCAAAATTTACCTAGTCTTGTACCAAAAAAGGTAAAGAAGAGCGCTAAACAAACACAAACCTCTATTAGTAGAGGAGCTGGGAACTCGACTTCCTCTGAAGCCAAAAGTAATGAAGAAGGGCGTTCTCGTGGCAAAAAACCCACAAGAGTGACTAAAATTACGACTCAAGAGACAGAAGACTCAGCCTCCAACTCCGTTAATGAAACACAAATACCATCGGGGCCAGAAATCAACAATAAAAGTAACGAGGCACCAGTAAATGTATTAGTTCCTTCTAAAAAGGATTATCCGGTAGGGAAAGAACTGGATATGATTGAGGAGCGAAACTCAAATGGAATGTTTGAATGTGCTTATTGCCTTACGGAATGGGATAGAGTTTCGGCAATGCGAACCCATTTCAACACCCATTTGGGGAAAAGGTTGTATGACTGCCCTTATTGCCCCTTTAAGATAACAACCATGGCTGGTATTGATAAGCATGTTATTTTGCATGGAGGTTTCCAATGCCCACACTGTCCAAAGATAATTCAAAAGATACAGAATTTTCATGATCATATAAATACGCACACGGGGGCAAAACCATACGAATGCCTGATCTGTAAAAACAAATTTGCTACCAAAAACACGCTAGAGACACATTTCAGATTGCATGATGAGTCTAATTTATTTCCTTGCACGTTATGTGATAGAAAAGTTAAAAGCAAGGCAGCATTTGAAAGTCACATGGCCACTCATACTGGTGACAAATTGTTCCAGTGTCCCGTTTGCTTTAAAGGCTTATCCTCAAAATCTTATTGGAAAGATCATATGAATATCCACAATGAAGAAAAACCTCACGCATGTACAATTTGCGATTATAGAAGTGCGTTAAGGTCTCATGTTATTCGTCACATGCAAACTCACACAGAAGAAAGACCTTTTGCTTGCGAAAAGTGTGAAAAGCGATACAAGACCAACGCTGACTTGGTCAAACATATGTGGGTTCATACAGGTGAAAGGCCGTATACATGCAAACTATGTGATGCAACTTTCCGTCAAAAATTGCTGCTTTCGGGACATATGCGGACACACCAAGAAAATCAATTCGAGTGTGAGATTTGCGGCTTGAAACTTTGTGCCAAAAAAGTTTTAAGAGATCATATGAGAACTCACACAGGAGAGACGCCGTATGTATGCCCTACGTGCTCAACGGCTGTTTCCTCTTCTAGTGCTCTAGGCAGACATATGGAATTGCATGAAGAGAAGAAGTGGAACTGTGAGTTCTGTGACCGCAAATTCTATCGGAAAGAAACATGGACTAACCATATGTACACTCACACAGGTGATTCTCCTTATGAATGCCTCATTTGCGAGACAAAGTATTTCAGTAAGCAAGGCTTGGAAATTCATAAGAAGGCTAAGCATGCAGGGTCAACTTTACGGGTAGGATCACTTGTTTTCGACAGCTAGGCAAAAGGAAAGCATGTACGAGGATTTTACAATCTCACTGGCTCGCTGGACTTCTCTATTGAAGATCTTTTTTTGCTTCCGAGTCACGGCATAGGTTTTGATCGACACGTGTGACTACAGGCAACCTACAGTATAATATATGTTAGAAGCTGGAATGTAATCTTTTTTTTTCGCGGTCAGATAAACAAATGTTCTTGAGCTTAAGTTGTTTTTCGACAGCTATGTTCACAAAGAAGTTTCCAAACATCTATTATTCGAACTAAAATTCGTTTTTTTATTCGGTTTTTGCAGCGGTGCAACATCTCCTGAGTGCGCCATAACACATAAAGAAACTCAGATCATTTGTATCAAGGCTGCAAAAGCAAGGGGCAAAGAAGTGAAAGTGAGAAAAAGAAGAAGAAAAAGCTGGATTTTCAAAAAAAAAGTTATCAGTAGCTAGTCTTATTTCCTTGAAGAACATAGTATATATATATTTGTTTCTTTTATTCTACCTGCCAATTTCTTTTTCTTCTAGGCCTTCGCACACTCCAGCACAATACCCCTCAAAGCTCATGCTCATGCTCCTGCTCAGGGAGGTACCCAAACGCAGCTTACCTGTATAGTTAGGTGAAGCGGCCGGGAATTATAGAGAATGGTGAGGTAATCAGTCACCACTAATAGATAAGTTTTTTTCCAGTACAAGCAAAACAGAACGCTACACATCTTTTGGAAAAGCGCCCAAAAATAAAGCGCCTCACTATATTCATTTTGAAAGGCGTGTTTTAGAACCAGTTTATTTGAGAACACCGGGAAAGGAATAGTTTGTTTCCTAGAAACACGTGAATCACACGGACCCGCCAAAAGAAGTGCTATAAAACAAACAAGAAAAAAAGAAAAGAAAAAAAAAGCACACATATAAATATTGAACAGATTCACAAAGCCTTTGCCACAAGCTCAAACAGTTCAAGCTCTTTCTTTTACGCTGTTTATTCCTCTAGTGAAACATTTAACGACTAGCGGTTTTGAGAGCGTTTTGCTATACTCCCTCACCCAGAATCTTTCCCCTGATATACGAATCAGGTGCCGATTAATTTTCGATCTGGCCTACGATATCATAAACGCACCCGCGGCCCTACTTCGTCTCATTTAACCCACAAAACTAGGGTAGGCTTCCTGAAAACAAAAACAACTCACGACATTCCTCACAACTACAAAAATAACCACTTGCACACGCACACACTCTCACTCACACCACATAAAACACAATATAATATAATGACTCTGCCGCTGCAGTACCCGCTTCTAGGTCACGCGCCCCCTTTCGACACAAAACTCCTGGATCCCACCGGTCCGCTTTCCGAGTGCTGGCTGCCGGATCCTGGCGCCCGTCTTGCGCTTCTGACGCCTGCATTCTTGAGTGAAGCACAAATAGAAAACAGCCGGAAACGTTTCAGGGCAGGTGCGCGTGTTGGTGGCACGCCAGACGCAGATTTACACGTGTCGGCAGCCGATTCTGGCGACGATATGATCATCACCGATTGTGAAGTGCAAGGTGGTGGTGAGCACGATATCAACGTGCACCCGCCAAAACGGCGCATGACGGCGTCTACAGGTCCCGAGGGACAAGTCGAAGCAAATACCCGCTCAATACCCGCTACAACTGCCACCATTAATGTCCCTGTTGCCCCTTCTTCTTGTCCAATAACGCTGACACACGTGGAGCATGTCCATCCATGCACCCCCACCCTAGTAGAATCGCCCACGTCGCCACACTCGCCAGTCTCTGAGCTCGATGAGCTGAATCCGCACCAGTTAGTGCTCCCACTGCCACTGGCATCGCCCGTGCAAAGTGCGGCCGGATCTATAGATCATGAGGATCTCGAAAATCAAGCAAACAGTCAAGAGAATAAACCGCTCGCACAGATGGCGATCGAACGACAACTTCTGGCGGGCGTGCCCGTGTCTCAGTCTGAACTTATCAGTATGATTGTTGGCTTGAGTGGTTTTGTGCTGCCGCGGAATAAAAACAATCTTGTGTTTCAGCTTTTGCAACGCTTACCACGGCAACTGCTTCTGTCATTTTGCGATGTGATCCAGAAAAGCCTCTGTCATGATTTGCTCTCGGCGTTACCACTAGAACTAGCGCTTACTGTACTTCTGTGTCTAGATGTGCGGCTGCTTTTGAGTGTTTCACAAGTCTCTCGCCGCTGGCATACGTTGGTCAGTAATACTAAACTCTGGTGTTTCTTGCTTAAGCGTGATGGGTTGCTCATAAACGAACAAGCAGTGCAACACGAGCTAGCTGACCCAGCTAAATTATACGCTGAGTGGGCCACGCCTAGCCCCTACGTAACGGAAATTAACTACGCTCAGCTTCTTTATAAAAAGCGCTACTTGATTTTTAAACGGTGGATGGACCCAACCTACGAGCCACGGCGTATCAGCGTGGCAGGCCATGGCTCCAACATTGTCACTTGTCTTCAGCACGATGACGAGAAGGTTATCACGGGTATTGAAGGAAAACAGATTAACGTACACTCAACAAAAACAGGCCGGCTTTCACGGCTTCTCCAGGGCCATGATGGTGGTGTTTGGGCACTTAAATATTTTTCCAACACGCTTGTGAGTGGATCTACAGACAGAGATGTTCGTGTGTGGAACATACGAACCGGCAGGTGCACTCATGTGTTCCGAGGCCATACTTCTACAGTAAGATGTTTGGATATTTTGCATCCCGTACAAATTGGTGTTGACGAGAACGGTCAGCCCATCGTTTTCCCCGAACATCCGCTCTTGGTCACGGGGTCCCGGGACCATAACTTGCATGTCTGGAAACTTCCACTTGATAACGAGCGTGTGGGTGGTGACGAGATTACGGAAACCAAGACTTTCGATTCCAAGGACCCCAACAATCCATATCTTGTCAGCATTTTGCTGGGTCACACACAATCTGTGCGGTCGGTGAGCGGATACGGCAACATCATCATATCGGGTTCCTACGATGCAACGGTGCGTGTATGGGACTTGCTTAAGGGCGGACGTTGCAAACATGTGCTTGAAGGTCACACCGACAAAATATACTCCACTGCATTGAATTTTAATGCCCGTCGTTGCTTCTCCGGGTCCATGGACCTGTCCATTAATGTGTGGGATTTTGAAAAGGGAAAATTACTCTACTCGCTTGAGGGCCACAATCTTCTTGTGGGTCTCTTGGAACTATCAGATAAGTACCTTGTATCAGCGGCTGCGGACTCTACCTTGCGTGTTTGGGACCCCAAGACCGGCGAAAATCTCAGCAAGTTGAAAGGGCACAACAGTGCCATCACGTGTTTCCAGCATGATGGTTTGCGCATTGTTAGCGGTAGCGAGCGCATGCTTAAACTCTGGGATATACAGACCGGTAAATTTGTGCGGGACTTGCTTTCAGATATCACCGGCAGTATTTGGCAGGTGAGCTTTGATGCCGATAGGTGTGTTGCTGCCGTTCAAACGAGCAAAAATGGCGCAGAAGAAACGTTCATCGAGATCTTGGACTTCAGCACACCTTTGAATGAAATAAGTGATGCTTCTTAGAATTATGATGCCTTCCCACTTAACAGAAGTTTAAAAAGATGGATGTTCACATATTCATCATTACATAATATATACCCTTATAAATACACCGTCAACGGTTTCTCCTGTGTTTGCCAGCAACCTCAAGAATCGGAGTCGGCAAAGTATAGCCTGCGTAGCTTAGAAAAGCGTTCTAAATTGGCTATGACGTCGCCGCTTCTTTTGCGGGCCACCACGTCTGTGTCTTCATTTCTTTCTGAAAATTCGTCAATTGTATGTTGGTACTGCCCACCTGGTCCAAGATTAGCCTCCAGAAGAATAAGCATTTCGTGGAAATAGGTGAAAAAGGGAGCTTCTCCAAATTGACTCACCAAAAGACACCATGGTTTGTGGCATGCAAGGCCATTTTCTTCAAGATCGCAGTCCGAATCTTCAGAAATATCATCTGAGATAGTACCGGCAGTTTGTAGCAAATTAGAAGCTCCGTTGCTGTTTTTGGGTGATTCAAGAAATACACGTTGGTTACACATGGTACATATAAGTAAAGGCACAGCAGTGGTCTCAAACGTTTGAACATGAAGGTCCCAGCCCATGGCGGAAAGCACATAAGCCCATGGCGGGAATGTTTTCTCGAGTAAAGGACCAAAGTTTTCCTTCGAGTCCTTAAAATATCTACTGAGAAGCCACAGATTGGAGATTCGGATGAAATCCGCCAAGCCCAGCAAGACCTGCTGCGGGGCCAACGCCATGAACGTGTTTTCATAATGTTTAGCTATGGCAAGGTTTCCATATAGCTTACATAAAAGCGACAAGTATCCCGAAATAAGTTTTTCGTTAGTGGTATCGAGGTGTGGGGTTAAATAATAAGTGCCGTCTAAAGGACAGGGGAAAAGCCGCCACGGGCACAGCGAGGCGTGTGCCTTCAGTTTTATCTGCTCCAAATAGCTGTCTTTAAGCCTTACATTGAGCTCTTGGATATCATCTACATCGAAAAAACTTGGTGCAAATGGAGGCTGTTGGTCTAGTGCGTTAAATGTTAATATCAACTGGCGATTACAACCGGTACACCGAAGAGAATTCATCTGATTATTGAGTGGAGCTGAGGCTTCACATTTCCATCCATATGCGCTGCAAAAAAGCTCTGTGAGCTGGCGGTCGTTTGGTTTGAAATAAGGTATAGACCAGTTTAAAGCAGTATATGACCGTATTCTCTTAAGGAGCAAAGTCCGCGAAAAGGGATCGAAATTGGATGCTGTTTTCGACACTTTGGTCCCAACAGTCCCCTCTATTGGTTGTGCTCGTTTAGACGCGTGATATGCAAAGTGGTTTTTCGTTTTCACTGCACTGAAAAACCGAATATCGGGGTG
Source organism: Metschnikowia koreensis (assembly GCA_030569435.1). Taxonomy (NCBI): domain Eukaryota; kingdom Fungi; phylum Ascomycota; class Pichiomycetes; order Serinales; family Metschnikowiaceae; genus Metschnikowia; species Metschnikowia koreensis. The sequence goes on along the minus strand of JAJMKX010000256.1, from coordinate 17,676 downwards.
TGATGCGTATTTCGCAGGCGTGGAGATGGCACCTTCCAGTTGCGGAATAGGGTCGTTTTCCGCTTCAGATTGTGAAAACAAATCTAGGCATTTGTCAAGCACTTTTGGTGTGACCCCAGTAACGTCCAGAAAATCCATGTGATGTGTACTTTGAGGGGATATTTGTTAATTGTGTAGGTAAATTTAGGCGAGGGTTAAGTAGGGGAAGAAAAAAAATTATGAGTGTGGCTCACGCGATACGTGTGGGCCCAACTGTGGAGAAGACAGTCCTCAGAGAGTCAGGCCCGAGGAGTACACTTGACAGTTTTTTGAAATTTATGTTCCACTCAAGAATTATCTGAATTAAAGGCAATTTTTTACCGAAGAGTTTCAAAGAAATTCCGTATTTTTTTTTAAAAATATATCAAAGGGTTAAATATTGTGGTGGGGGCCTGAGTAAAGGTCGGATTCAGCAAGCTTTGAGGGCACCACAGATCTAGGGTCAGACACAATTCTACATGGTAAAGCATCTCTTGGATTTCTTATAAGACGACAAGTCTTGTATCCTGACTTTTGTATTTTTATGGTGTCGACTGATATTCATAAACACTTAAAATCTGTCTAAAGAATACCTTGTCTCTCATACCGCTAGTGATTAGTTCTCACCATCATAATTACCAAAAGTGTGGTCCGTGTACTCACTTACACCAACACTTCTTAAGAGGTTTCCCTTCACATAAAGTCCTTGGGATTTTTAAAAATTGCATCCTAACCTCAATGTTTAAGTAAAGCCCGGGAAAAACTCGATAATCTTGAAATTAGCCAGTAGTGGACTTTCGCAGCCAATTAAATGTGTGTTTCGCAATTAAGGTCAGATCAGCTAACCCCGTTGTGTTGGTCTCTCAACCACAAGCTTCCAAATAAATCTCATTTTTTTATCTTGCCTATTTTGAGTTTCCCAATTTGTCTTACCACGACAGTAACGATAATTTTTTCAAGGCCAAAACTTATGGACTTTTGTATTACTTGTTGATTGGCAGCGTGGTTTCACGTGACCGAGCGGTCTCACGCCTGAGTCAAACAAAACTCGCTGGTGAAAAGCTTAATTTTATCAGCTCGAATTCCAGAACCAGAATCAATCTTCCAGAAATTTCTTACAACCATAGCCGGTTCATCTGAAAATGAAAAAGGCGGTTTGTTTCTGACAAGAGCGTTGGCCTCTTTTTTGAAACCTGCACACATGTTCTACATTTGGATATCAACGCGCGAGAAAAAAAAAAACCGCCTGGGTGGTTCATTATCGGTTAATCAGCTGGAAAACTTCGTTAAACGTTGATCCTAAGCACTGCTCTTCAATAAGAAATCACACACACATTTATATACATACAAACATACACAAATTCATATAACGATGTCCAACCGCCCGATTTTGGAAGAAGTCAACGATGACGATATTGATAACATGGACATGGATCTTGCACAGTTCGATCCTAATCTTAAGACGCCGCTTGCACCAGTGCAAAAACCAGTCATTACAAGGTCTCAAGACACTGAGCCTAATAATGGATTAAATTTCCCAAATTTTGGACAAGCACAAGCCCCATCTGCCGTGCCTGAAAAGCGTGACGATATAGTAGACCCGGCCAAATTTAGTGACGAGGAGAAAAAAGAGATTCGCCAGCTTCAGATCATTTACCCCTGTTATTTCGATAGCCGCCGGTCCCACAGCGAAGGTCGTCGTGTAAGCGAAAACTTGGCTGTCCCCAACCCTTTGGCAAAGACCATCAGTGACGCGTGTCGCCGTTTGAACGTGCCTGTATTGCTTGAACTCGATAAATCACACCCCCAGGATTTCGGAAACCCTGGTCGTGTTCGCGTGCAAATTAAGAAGGATGGAAAAGCAGTCAACCCACTTTACCCTACAAAAAGAGTGCTTTTCTTGGCAATCTCAGACTTCTTGAAGCTGCACCCTACGACATTGGCCAGTATTGGACAACAAAGCGGAATTCCATACCCTAAGGAATATGAGGTAGGATTCACGCCTGAAGAATTGCCCAAGGTGAAGGGATTCAGAATGAACACAATTGTGCCAGTACACTCGAACTTGACGTTGAAGCACCCAATGATGAAACTGATTTATGACCCGGAACCTGAACCTATCCAGGCACCAAAGGCTCCTAAAGCTCCTAAGAAAAAGATGATGAAGATTCGTGGATAAAACGATGATGGGAAGATTGAGTACAAAAATTAAAACTTTAGTAGTAATGCATATGAATTAATTTGAATTTAAAGGAAAAAAAAATCTCGTTAGTACTTAGTCGCAGTAGTTATTATGTACTTAAATAGCAGGGGCGTACTTGGAACGGTACTCCTTGATAGCCTCCAAGTTCTCTGGCGACAACTTCTCGGACAAGTAAGAAATAATGTCAGATAATGACACGATGGCGGAAACGGGGATACCGTATCTGACACCAACAACTTGAGTGGCCGAAAGGTGGGAGTCAGCAGTGGTTTCTTGTCTGTCAAGCGCAATGATACAGCCCACAACATTACCCTTTTCGGCACCAATAATCGTGAAAGCCTCGTTGATGGCAGTACCGGCAGTCATCACATCATCGATGATCAAAACGTTTTTACCGGCCAATTCGCAGCCTACAATGGATCCACCTTCACCATGGTCCTTCTTTTCCTTTCTGTTGAACGAGTAACCGGTGTTGCCGTATTTTTCTGGGCTGATTTCCGCCAATTTAGCCACAGTGATAGCGGCCAATGGGATACCTTTATAAGCTGGGCCAAACAAAATGTCAAACTCAACGCCGGAGGCAATGATTGCATGTGCATAAGCCGAGGCCAAGGTCGAAAGCAACTTACCGGTGTTGAACAACCCTAAGTTGAAAAAATATGGCGATTGACGGCCGGATTTAAGCGTGAACAGGCCAAATTTGAGTGCCTGGGACTCCAACGCAAGGTCGAGAAAAGATGTCTGGAAAGATTGCATGGTGTTCTGTAGTAAGATCAAAGGTTTATGTGGAAAATTAGAGGTGAGAAGCCTAGTGTGTTCTTCTCCTTCAGCGAATATAAAGTAGACGTAATAGTAAAAGTGAAGCCAAAAATTACCAATGAGTTTATCGCCGCTGAAGGAGAAGGAAAGAGAGGAGAGAAAGGAAGAAGAGGGGAAGGGAGAAGGTGAGAATTGCTATGTATATGAGAGGTGGAGATAATGGCTTCGCAAAAGATGAGGCGCGACGAAAAAAAAAAAAAAAATTACATGTGCAGGCCTGATGCTTCAAAAGTCTAAGGGTGCAAAAATTCCAGAACTCCAATGTTCGGACAGTGGTTCTGACCCATGTTCAGTAGTTCTGACTCAAGTTCAAAGATTATAAAGAGTATTTGAATTTTTTCTACTAAAAAAGCTAGTGTGGTGGAACTTTTTTTCTTTCGCTACTTCTTTTCTTAAACAAACACATATTCTGCACAAGACTCTTAAGATCTGATCACGTGACTATACACCGTGCATTCTTGAAGATAATAGTAAATACAATGATCTCGAATCAAGGGCCTTTTGAAAACGGTTTGAAACTTTAGATTTGTGCATTTTGTCACCCTCTTCAATTATATTGAAACTCCCTAAACTGCAAACGACTGTCAGCAAATCTCATTTGCTTGACTTAAAAAAAAAAAGACCTCTTAGAATATGAGTGAAATTCCCCGACTCAACACCACGTTCCAAGAACGCTCGGACTTTGAAGATGATATACAGACAATTGAGGCTAATCAGCGGCATGACTTGGGTCTTCATCTATACCTGGCATTTCTCCTGCACCAGGTCAACCCAAATTACCCGCCGTCACAGTGGGCGTCGTGGCCCGCATATCCGCTGTTAGCTCAAGATCCACAAATCAGCGCCGAGGGCGAGGATTTGTTACTTACACATCTGCCTTACGAAACAAATGATCGTATTTTCCAACAAGCGGTTCAATTACGTGCTCATGGTTCTAAACACGACCCGCGGAAGGCGATTCTAGATAAACTGAACACGAAAGTGGGGATAAGATACAAACGGCAACAGGTGACTAGTCCGCAAACCACGCTTGTCAATGAAATGCATTTTGTGCTTCAGCGTAAAATCCGGAAACTTGCCAAGAAACGCCAGGGTCACGTGCGTGGTGCTGTTTCATTGGCAAACACTGAATCTAGACACATGCAAATCATGGCCACACGTTTAGCTAATCGATTAGGTAGTCTCATGGCACAAATCGCAAGACAACTGCATCGCGTGCATCAAAGAACGCCTAATAATATGCGTATTGAATATATGGGTGGATGGCAGGACGTGGCGATGGCAAATATTTATAACGATAAACTAAGAGCACATATAGATGTGGACTTCCACCGCAGGTTTTACCGGAACTTGCGCCTGCTTTTCTACAACGCACCATTCCCCTATGAATATGATCCAGAAGCCTATTTTGACGAAGAAGAGGGTGTGCCTGAAGAAGTGCCCGATTTCGACATTGAGCAAAACTTAAATGCCATAGAAAGCGTGGGACTTGCGCCAGAGGGGCTTCCGCGGGGGCAGAACCTTATTCAGCAGCGGCTAGCGGACTATGCGTACAAAGAACGCGTGATTTTGGGCTTGTTGGACCAAGCAGTACGGGAAAAACAGCTCTCATGGGCAGAAACGAAGGGTGCAATGGGCTACTATAAACCGGAAGGCGAATTCTATCGCCGAAACCGCAAGGCAGTTTTTAGAGACGTTTCCTTGGGAGCCAAGGATTTTGTTACGGGCAGCAAGCGGGCGCAGTGACTTCAATCTACGAGTGTAATGAATATTTATATGTAAATTAAAGACGAAATGAATGACTATTATAATTGGTGGTGCGAGACTCAAGCTTTCACGATGCAGTTATTTTGTTGTTTTGTTTTTTTTTTTTTTTTCCTTTGTTTGATTAATTCTTCTTCTGGTACGTAGACGTGATCTCTGTGTCAAAAATCACATCCCAAAACTTACTGGTGACACCGAAACCCATCTCGTAGTTCTTGTAGTGATGCTCCAAATGGTAAGTTTTAAGTTCCTGGAGAAACTTGGGCAATTTCGAGTGGTGCAACACGTAGTGAGTGACATCATACATGATGTAGCCCAAAGTTCCGCCAGCAAATCCAGAACATGCCATGTAGAAGGGGAAAATGTTGAAGATAAGTTTGTAAAAGGGGTAGGCCAACACGACAAATAATGTAGGGGGCAATACCAACCGGTTCTTATCCATTGGCAAGTAATGGTGGATACCATGGAGAAGGAAATGCAACGTCAAAAACGCCTTGTGGTCGGGGAGATAGTGATCCAAATGGAACAAGAATCTGTGCAAACAGTACTCAACAAACGTCCACACAAATAAGCCCATTGCCCAAAGACTCAAGGCAGTAATTTTACTCTGGCCCATAAAACCAACGCAAAAAAGCGCAAAGTTCAAGGGAAGCCATATCGCGGGGACAACCCACCATGCGGTCAACGACAAGGGCTCCAAAAAATTGCCAAAAAGCGGTGCCGAGCCCTTACCATAATGACGTGGTCTGTGCACTTGCTCCAAGTAAAATTCCTTGGAAAAATTCGAACGGAACATTTGAGGGAGAAGAGGTTTGTTGAGGTCTAAAAACTTGTGTTTCTTTGCATCCTGCGAGAAATCTGTTTGGATCGAAAGCTTTTCTAAAGCTGGCAAGTTGCTGTGAAACTCGCTCATGTCAAACTGTTCTTCTGCTTCTTTAGTGAGCTTCACTTCAACAGGCACGCGTTTCTTATTGTTGACAAGCTCCTCCTCTTCCTCGGCAGTGGCCAAATATCCCACCAACATCTCATCATCCAACATTTCATAAGCACTTTCTGAATGTTCGTGCGATTCCATGTCTGCCATGATCTCTGTGATATCCTTGCCTGCGTAGGGAAGAATAATGTCCCCTCCAGCAGGATGTTCATCTAAAAATTTCGTGACATTATACACTTTTCTGTGGTAAAGCGTGACCCAGCAGTCCTCCTCAGTATTGTGCTTTGCTACTGCAGCAGAGGAAATAAGAGGCAAAACAGTCGACATGGGTAATAATTTAATTTTCCGTATTGTACTTCACGTGATTTCGGATTTCTGGTTAAAATCTTTAAAGGCTTTCGATATTTTTGGGAAATTTTGAAATCGAGAAGAAAAACCGTGGCAGATGGCGTACAAATTATTGGGAAAAGAAGATCGAAAATTAGAGCTCCGGTCTTTTATGAGTGTTTTTCATGCGCCTTTTTCCTTCCTGAAGCCACCCGCGAATCGCCTCCGTCGTATATCCGATGTCATCCGATTTCTCGTACGATGAGTGCCGTTGATTCCGCAAATCTCCAAAATACCCGACTTGATTTGCTGAAAAAAAAAATATTAATAAATTCAAAAAATTTATTTAACATCTTATGGAAGCTTTTCGACTGACTTTTTTTCTTTTTTTCGTTGGTTCAACTTTGCTTGCTCTTGAGAATTATTCGGCCCCAAATTTCCACACAGTGCTTTGAGCCGAGCTCGTGTCGCGTCTCGCGACATGCGCATATTGATCCAATTTTGGACCGCCCTAATCTAGACTCTTCCTACCCTCATTCTGACAAATTTGGCGATTTCACCATACTCAATACTTTAAATTTAGTAGAATCTTATTTCCAGTCTATACAAGACTCGGATTTTCTTTCACGTCCAAATCTATTTTAATTGAGTCAAAATCACTCTCTTCAAATCCATCATCAGTCTCAAACTCTGTATCCACATCTTGATCTCCCATGAAATCAAGGTCTGCTTCCGGTTGCTCGATTTCGCACTCCTCCGTAGTCATCTGTTGTTCGAGATGTAATGTATGATCCACTAAATTCAAGTAAGCATACATGAAATTCGATAAGATCACCTGCTCTCTAAGCGATCGTTTAGGGTTGGCGAGTTTCAAGTGTGACAATCTGTAAATAGCACGTTCCACGTGCACTGGGAATCTATAGTCAATCATGACTAGAGTCGAACTTGAAGGAGGGGGTAATGGGAAACCGAAGGCAGAATCCGTAAACTCAATAGGCTGGTTTGGTCTGGAATACCTTTTGATGGCTTTCTTAAGCTTCTCTTGCACTTCAATTGTAGACTTTGGTTTTGCATCCTCCTCCGCAATCTCTTCTGTCTGTGGAGATGGTGTGGCGGCTGGAGATATAGGTTTTTCTTCTTTCTCCTCGTGTATCTTTTTCATATTTTTAATCCGGGTCTTGAGGCGCGAAGTCACCCGATGATCATCCGCCTGTTTTGTCTCTTCATTCGAATTTTCCCTCTTCAAGTCCTTATTTCCGGATTCTTGAGACAGCAAATCATCAAATCCGCTCTTCTCGCTGTTTCTTGAATGTCTTTGGACCCTCGATTTGCCGTGTGATTGAATTTCAACATCACTTTCTGATGAATCAGTGCTCTTTCTAACCAGAAAGTGCTCGGAATTATGTCTGTCATGTGATACCGAACTACTTCTTCTCTTCTTGAAAAATTTTGTGATTGCATTTTCTTTGCTTGATTGTTCTTCCTTCACCAAGGGTGCATCCCTTTTAAGCCCTGCCATTTCAGGTGACGAGACAGATCTCACTGGCGACCGAACTTCCTTGGACGTCTTCTCGTCTTGCGACTTTGAAGATTTCTCTTTCGACCACGGCCAGGTCTTTTTGCTCTTTTTCTTTTCAGCACTTTTCATCTTTGTACCAGTGGACTCTGAGCTTAGACGTATGCTTTGCTTTTCCTGGTTATCCCAGCTTTCCATTGTGCTCTGTCTTGAAGCCTCGTTTTGTTGAGCCACTTCTTCACTTTGGGTACTTGATCCCAGCGCATGACGCCTGTTCTGGTGCGTGTCTTTCTCGTCCTTAATATCAACATTCATGGACGCGTCTTGCTCAGGCTTCTTTTCCTCGGTAAATAAGTTTGTTGCTTGATTATGTTTATCCGCTTTCTTTGAATGGCCAGAGTATTTTCCAAGTTTTGGGCTTTCGTGTAAAAGGTTTTGTCCCACTGATTCCCTGGCCGATTCTTCCCTTATCTTTTCCTGCTCCAGAACAACACTTTTTCCTATCTCTTCTTCTGAGTTAAGCTCACTCTCAGTGTGTTTCTGCTGTGAGAAACCCGCATCTTGTGTAACTGTATCTCTAAATGAGGAACCTTCTACACCGCCACTTTCGGGAATCGAAACAATCTCATCTTCGTTGGACGCATCCACAGTAGTCACATGGCCATGCTGCTGTTTAACCTCATCTCCGATAGCTTCCAAATCTTTGAGCACGTCACCCTCAATTTCCAAAGGATCCTCATAGGAAACGTCCTGATTAGTGAGATCAAAGCTGAAGTCAGTTTGTGGGTCATGTTTTTCCTGTGCTGGATCGATCTGTGCATCTGGCCCGGTCTCGGTCTCAGCATCAGTCTTTTTAGATTTAGGGTCGGTCTTGGCAGATAAACTCTCCTTAAATTCGTTGATTTCGTTCCGCAACAAGTCCAAGTTTTGATTGAGCTCCCTGGTCTTATCACGTTTACTAAAAGGCCTTCCTCTCAACGTCTCACCACTTATTATTCTTGGACTATGATGCTGCTGCTGTTGATGCTGTTGATGATGCTGTTGTTGCTGATATGCAGGCGAGTTTCCCGAAGATGAAGGTGGATACCGTTTCCGGCCCGGGTTTTGCATGGGCCCTTCTCTTGACAGCACGCGTACAGTTGAAGGAAGAGACTGATGTGACGTTGGCGAAATTTGTCTGTGACCACCATGTGGAGAAGCGGCCCGCGATTTCCAAGATACTTCCCGCATTTCATATGTTTGCGGATCTTGTTCACGTGAGCTGGAGCGGTACAGTGATGCATGTTTGCCAAAAGTGGGCGACAGGGGCGAGCTTCCACCCAGCGCAGCCAAAGTCTTGGTTGTCAAATTGTGGTTTGTATATTTCGTAGGATGAATGTTCCGACCAAGTGTATCCGAAGTAATTGCAGACAGGTACGGTGAGTCCTTGACAGAAAGCCCGGAGCCGGTTTCCACTAGAGGTGCTGCTGTTCCTTGAGCTTGAGGCAGGGCCAGTTGCACCGGCTGATTTGGAGACTTATAACTGAAAAGCACCTGTGAGCTACGCGGATTGATGCTTTGCATACTTGATCTGGAGTTGTTGCCCGCGTGTTTCCCAACCACCACTCGATCCATGCCGACTTCAGGGCCCGTCAGTTGAAGACTTGATGACAGAAGATTGTGTCTTAGTTGAGCCAACTTGCCGGCCTTATTACTTTGAAGCTGCGATCCCAGCAGCGATACTGTTGGGCTCTTGCGATAGTCCACACGCCGACTGCGGCGGAGTGAAAAGTCCTCTTTTGACCGGTGTTCTGTCCGCTGATTAAAAAACTGAGGAGCTTGGTCACCTTGTACGGCCCTATACGCCAGATTTTGTCGGTGGTTTGCAGATGGAAAAGCAGGAACGCCCGCTCCATTGGGCCGTGGCAGATTTCCTGGAGAGCTGCGATAGTATCTTTGCTGGTGCTGTTGATGATGCTGATGATGTTGATGCTGATGATGCTGATATTGTTGTTGCTGTTGTTGATGCGGGTTATGGTGGTGATAATTATTTCCTTGAATGCCTGGGCTACCATAACTGGAGTCTCTGAACTCTGGTGAGGGCGTACCTGGCGCGTAAGCATTAGCGTGTTCAAGATCATCAATAGCCGTGCGTTCCACATCACTATACCCCAAAGAGGAAGTGGATAAGGACCGCGCCAAAGTGACGGCATCATTCGAGTCCATACCTGCCAAACGAGACATGGTCTGAAGCTCAGACGTTAATCGCAGCAAGGACGGGTTACTAAGGCGGTTCCGCGCCAGCCCATGCCCATATTCACCCACATCACGTGTTTCTACTGAATCCCTTTCATGTGTTTTAGTATCCTGTTTCTCTTCATGGTCTGCAAAGTCGTCAGTGGTGGAAAGTGAAAGCGACGAGCGTTTGGACCGATTTGCAGATTTCAGCCTGGATAGCTTACGCTCCAAAAGCTCGTCCATTGTGGTGCGCACATGGTTTTTAAACTGTTGTGGGTTTACTTCAGGATGCATATTTGCAGGCACCCAAAGCAAGCCTTCATGATGCAGTTCTTCGCCGCCCGACGATGAAGGATGGGAATATTCCGGTGACGCCAGATTCAGTCCTGAAAATCCATGCAATTGCGAGTTTTGTTCGTGATCTGAGTCCAGGTTGGAAAAATCTCCGATTTCAGACGCATTTTTCGACAGCACAATGTTTTCCTGGTAAAAATCGTCCTCGTTTTGAAGCTCGCGATCCATGAGAAATGAAAAAGACGCCTCCAGTGACGGGATATCTGGGTCGAGATGCATCATGTGGCCAATCAGGAGCCGTTTAAGTGCAGCCACCATCTGCTTTTCCTGCTCGATTTCCCGGGCCGCCGACTCATAATTGGCCAGTGTATTTTTTGACGGCGATGTGGACGGAGATCTCAGTGGCGGGTGCAGCATATTATTCAGCCGATATTTTTATTGTTTTTTTTTAAATTCTGCGGATTGAATTGGATTTTGTTTCCCGGTACTTTTTGTCTACCTTTTGCTTCACTATGCGTGGGGGCCATGTATCAAAAGGCCTCGAGGTTAAAAGAATGTGATGATTTTGTTGTGGATGGACGCGAAAGCAAAAACAAATACAAATAGGGAATTTCTTTGTAAACGTATTTCCTATATTGGTCTCTCAATCTTTGGTTTTTTTGCCGATTTGGTACTGTTTAGTTCAATGGAAAACCGTGTTTTTTCAGTGCCAGGCCTGGTGAAAATGAGGGCCTTTGATCCACGTCCTCGCTTCCTCAGATCACGTTTTCCCGCGGTGCGGCTCGCGACCGCCTCTCCTATAGGGCCAGGGGAAATTAAAGATAATGTAAATTTGAGTTACAAATATTGATTCTGAATATAATTTTTAGATGAAAAGAGGGTTGTTACAATAGGAATGGAATTAAAGAAAAGTGAAGAAAAGAAAAAGCAAAAAAATCTTGTAGAAACAGAAAAATCGTGAGGCTATTACTGACAAAACGCCCGAATCTTGATTCACAGTGGGCCGGCCGTTACACAAGGTTTTGGCAGGTGGTCGCGTCGTGTCGTGTGTTGCTTTCGGGTTTAGGGCGCACCAAAAAAAGAAAAAAAAATACAGAAACGTCGGGCGCGCCTGGAGGCTGGTGCCTGTAAAACTTTAGTAATGATCTTCTAATGAGAGGAAAATAAAGAGAAAGAAAAAAAAAGCGTTCTAAAAATTGAGATTCCATATAAATTATTATTCATAGGCATAAGTGCCATATTTCAAAACTCTAAGCTTTTATCAGATGCAATAATAATAATAATAATAATAATAATAATAATAATAATAATAATAATAATAATAATAATAATAATAATAGTGCATTATTGACGGGTTCTCCAGGTGTAGCAGCTTTCAGCTGACTATTGTCTCTGGTCGCTGGTGTTGATTGCAGTCCGTCATGAATAAAAATCCCTGTAGTTTATAAGAAAATTTCATTCATGTTTGCCCATGTCACTAAATTCAGTTCTCTCGTTTTCGAAAACTAAAATCAACAGTTACACATATTGTTCAAGTACCCATGTGATATTCCTTTTGAACCTTATGGTCTCGCAAATTAACTAGCACATAAGCATAATACCTGGTGGAGGCCGAGACAGCTATTTAGGCGACTCATGAGTTAATCCAGCAGTTTAATGGTTAATACGTTTCCGTCTTCAGTAGGAAGGGGTCTTTGTTTTCATAATTGCCATTTTTCTCTTTTGAGAGCTTAGCGTTGGCCACGCATTAAATTAATCTCCAGAATGACACCGCCCCGATAAGCAACAATATACAGTAAACGTAGAAGAACCTTGGGTGAGTAGTTCTTGTTTCAAATGAAGGAAATCCTAATAGATTACATGTCGCATGCACAACAATTGGGCACCACAAATTGTAACCTGATTTGACATAGAACGTATTAGCTAGGATCCCAAAGAGTGTGGTGTAAACGAACTGAAATGTTGAGGTTACCATTGCTGTAAAAAGAGGTAACTTTTCTTGAAAGTATAGCGTGAATCCATGGTGAACATGGGCAAGCCCAAACAAGAGAGGCGAATATAAAATGAATTGTTTCTCCAGAAAAGTGGGCGATAGAATGGCCATTAACGCTGCACGATACACAAATTCTTCAGTTATGGGTGCAAATATATGATCCCTGATTCCAGTAAGTGTACAAAAATTATCTTCCAAGTCATTCTGCCAGTACTTTGCCTCGGTGTAAATATAGGCACATATGGGACCAATGTATAGTGTGGCGATTTTGGCCCATGCTACTAGGATATTCCGTAGATCTTTAGCAAAGTCATGATTTCTTGTAAGTCCGGGGAAAAGACCCATTTGTACTAATGCAGTCTTATAGTTCAGGACCCCATTTAAGTGCACACTTATCCCGGGCACTATAAAAAGAAGAAAGAGACAAAGCCCCAAAATACGCTTAAAACGAAAGCGAACTACCACGTGGTTGTTTCGTTCGAGCCGAGTCACAGTTTCGGGAACAGCAATTTTGATAGCTGCCACATATGAGCTCGATACTAAAGCCCCAAGAAGTGTGGGAATGTTCATTCCACTGATAATTTTAGTCCCCTCAATCAAAGCGTGTTTCAGATGTGGATCGGAATCAAGGCAGTTTAAACCCGTACACCACTAATTTTGTCACAAAAAGCGTACTTTCTTCCTATGAGTGCTTCGGATAGAAAAAGAAATGGAAGAGGGAAAATATACCTTCACTTGTGATCTTTACATTATATATGCACAGGCACAGTGATGCAAGTTTTTCCAATCTTTAAAATTACGTAAGGTTGTTTCATCTGATGTTTGAGGGTGCACGGATCTCCTGGAGACGGCTGCAAGATCCCGCAGCCAAAGGAAGCTGAAAAACCAGTGAATGTATACCCATTTCTAAAATCCGGGGGTAAATTTATTTTTATAGTTTTTTCACCTTTTTGAATCGGTTCAGGAAATATGTTAGAGTGATTGAAAAAAATTTGAATCCATTTTTGGATTTGATAGGAGACAATGTAGTTTCTTCAAATTTACATGGGGAGTAAACGAAATTGGACATTTTAAACAAGATCATAGATATTCACAACAATAAAAAACAAGTTTGCCATAAACTACGAATTAGAGCTTTCACTTCAGGAATACCGTTATCAGTGACTATTTTTTCCCACTAGCTAGGCCGAACTGATGTGGATTTATGACTTCATCAAAAGGTGACTACTTTATACATACACTGCCAAAATACCACCATGAGCAGCCTAAAACGTGGTTCAAGTCACGTGTGAATAAATCCCCTTCACAGCCGTTAATTTTAAATGAAAATTTCTTGCTTCATAGGTCATAGAAGCAATGGTTAGTGGATATGGTGTGTCAAATAAAATTAAGTCGTCTGCAAGATCACGTGACCCCTCTGTCAAGATATCGCAAGACGTGCTTGGCAATCCAATGAAACGCGGCATTAAGCCTCTGACTCATAATCTCGCAATCAGTCACCGGCGGACAGATCGCACTCCAGATTTCGTTATCGGTGGATGCAGGCCGTATTGCTTCCAAGCTCCGACAGCTGACAAAATTTTTCACGGCTGGAGTCAGAAAGACGAGGATTATAGTTTTTTTTTTTCTTTTCATAAAAAGTTACTTTTGCTTTTTTTTTTTTTTCATTCTCTTTTCTAATATTTAGAATAATGTCGATGCTAAATTCATGGAAGCTTCGTGCAGCCAACGTGCGCAGCTTTGCTACATCAGCCTCTCTTCTTCGGGGCCAGAACCTTACCGAGAAAATCGTGCAAAAATATGCTGTGGGCCTTGCTCCAGGCAAGAAAGTGTTCAGTGGCGATTATGTGACAATCAAGCCCGCACACTGTATGTCACATGACAACTCGTGGCCCGTGGCTACTAAATTCATGGGGTTGGGTGCTTCCAAAGTGAAGGACAACCGGCAGATTGTATGTACGTTGGACCATGACGTGCAAAACACCACCGAGAAAAACTTGGAGAAGTACCGCAACATTGAAAAATTTGCCAAGGAACAAGGAATCGACTTTTATCCTGCAGGCCGTGGTATCGGCCACCAGATCATGATTGAGGAAGGATATGCGTTCCCCATGAACTTGAGTGTGGCTTCAGACTCGCACTCTAATACTTACGGAGGAATTGGTGCTTTGGGTACTCCTATTGTGCGTACTGATGCTGCCTCGATCTGGGCCACAGGCCAGACATGGTGGCAAATCCCCCCTGTAGCTAAGGTAGAACTCACTGGTGAATTGCAAAAGGGTGTTACCGGTAAAGATGTGATTGTTGCACTCTGTGGTATTTTCAACAACGACGAGGTGCTTAACCACGCAATTGAGTTTGTTGGTGATGGCGTGAAAAAGTTGCCGGTGGACTATAGATTAACAATTGCCAATATGACCACGGAATGGGGTGCGTTATCGGGACTTTTCCCCGTGGATGAGGTGTTGGTGGATTTCTACAAAAACCGACTTGCTCGTTTGCCTCAACCTCACCCTCGTGTGAATGCAGAAACCGTGGCCGATTTGGAGAAAAACCTTGTGGGCTCGGACTCCGATGCCGTATATGCCAAAAACTTGACCGTGGATTTATCGTCGCTCTCACCATACATTTCAGGTCCCAACTCCGTCAAAGTATCAAACTCTCTTTACGACTTGGTGCAACAGGATATCAAGATCAACAAAGCATATTTGGTCTCGTGCACTAACTCCAGACTTAGTGATATTAAGGCAGCGGCAGATATCATCAAGGGCCACAAGGTGGCACCTGGCGTGGAATTCTACGTGGCTGCTGCATCCTCAAATGTGCAGAAGGATGCCGAGGCCGCCGGTTACTGGAAAGATATTTTGGAAGCCGGCGCCATGCCACTTCCTGCGGGATGTGGCCCATGTATCGGCTTGGGTAAAGGTTTATTAGAAGATGGCGAGGTTGGTATTTCCGCAACCAACAGAAACTTTAAGGGTCGTATGGGCTCAAAGGATGCATTGGCATACTTGGCCTCACCTGAGGTCGTGGCTGCATCTGCAGTTTTGGGTAGAATCGGAGGCCCTGAAGAATTGGTGGGCAAACAAGTTAAAAGAAACGACGAGATTGTGAAATCGCTTGATATTACCAATGTGGAGGCTTCTGCAGATGCCGAGTCTGCTGTGGAAGTTTTGGATGGCTTCCCGAAGGCTATTGAGGGTGAGTTGATTTTATGTGATGCTGATAACATTAATACTGACGGAATTTACCCTGGTAAATACACCTACCAAGACGATATCCCCAAGGAGAAAATGGCCGAGGTGTGTATGGAAAACTACGATGCTGAGTTTAAGGATAAGACCAAGGCAAGTGATATCATTATTTCCGGCTACAATTTCGGTACTGGTTCTTCGAGAGAACAGGCTGCGACTGCGATTTTGGCCAAAGGCATGAAAATGGTGGTGGCCGGCTCATTTGGTAACATTTTCTCGAGAAATTCCATCAACAATGCTTTGTTGACTTTGGAGATTCCTGCTCTTATCAACATGCTTAGAGAAAAATACCATGGATCTACAGAATTAACCATCCGTACAGGCTGGTTCTTGAAGTACGATGTCACCAAGGCACTTGTGACAGTTTCTGACGCAGAGGGAAATGTTGTATTGCAACAGAAGGTTGGAGAATTAGGAACCAATTTACAGGACATCATTGTAAAGGGCGGCTTGGAAGGCTGGGTCAGATCCGAGCTTGCACAGGAACAATAGGTGCATCATATTTATACTTGTCATTACTAATAAAGGATTTAATTACAGATTAATTCTAAAAGATTACTTGAAAAATTAAAATATATACCAAAAATAAATTCAGCCATACATATTTTCCAGAAATCCCGAAATAAAGTGTCAATTTAATCACAAAAAAATGAAACGGGGCATACTGGGAATTGAACCCAGGGCCTCTCGCATTTTTGTGTTGACTTGTTTCCAAGCGAGCACCCAAAGCGAGAATCATACCACTAGACCACACGCCCGATTGTGAACAATTATTTTTTGACTTTATTATGTAAAGAGTAACTATCTAAGAGATAGAGCCATAAAGCTCCGTTTCTCGGCTGAAAATATTTGCCGTTACTGATATTAAAGACATTAAAAAGTCAAAATTGCTAAAAAGGATTATAGGGGGCTTTGGTTCGCCAGTCGGTATATATTTGAGAGCTGGTTAGAGGTTTTTTTTCTATAGTTTATAGTTTTAAGAGAGTGATGGTTAGTACCATTTCTCTCGCCCTTTAGTCAGATGTATCAGTCAAAAAAAAAAAAGGCCGCGGTTTGCCAGAAAGGATGTGTTTGGAAGTTGACGGGAGCTTTCTTTTCTTCTGTTGCTCACAAAATTTCGGGAGAGTGATTAGTTTATATATCTCCCAGCTCTTAATATTAGCTCAAAAACATTACGTTTGATCTAAATTGGTGTTTTTTTTTTTAAAGAAGCAAATCGTATTACAGGAAAATGGTGTACTAGTTTTTAAATGGAGGACTCAAATTCCAATGTGATACAAATATTATTTGAATCAAGCGTTTATGGTGGTTCGACGAAAAGTAAGCTGTTTATGGACAACTTATTTTCTTCTTCAGTAGTATAAAAACTTTAAGCGCATGACGAAGTAATTTTTCAACAAAAGAAAAACATAAAAAACAAGTAACATGAAGTGAGGGTGTATTGTTAAATGTAGACAAATACAAACTAGTTGTTGAACGCAAAAAACTGAACCGATTGCAATTGGCGTGCATCAAGGGAGGTAAATGCTCTGTCCATAAAAGAATTATTTCCTCAATGAAAAAACCTTATTACAGGAAGAATTTTTATATCCAAATTCAAAGAAACATATCGTATTAGTTTTAGGAAAAATCTTATGACACCATGAAATCCCCCATAAGACGTCTGAGTAATGTTTTGAGTTACTGAACTTATAATGACAAGGCGAGAGAGAAGCCAACTTCAAAGTTCCATTGGGTATCTCATGCATAATTACTAATGCACTTTAAGCTCTTCCTACCACTCAAGCAATGTCATCATAGTGATAACTCCGGGAGACGAGTAGGCAAACCTTGGCCGGAAGGTGCTGATACGAGACAATAGATTGCGGCATACTAAGCCATGAAAGTGGCCAGTGGATATACTAATTCGGCTAAAATAGTTAGTAGTGGGTCCATACGGGTTTAGCCAAGAAGGAGAGCCCTTTGTCGATTTTTTTTTTTTTTTAAAGAAACAAATCGTATTACAGGAGAAATCTATATATAACCATAAAACCCCATAAGACGTCTGAGTAATATACTGAGTTACTGAACTCTCCGACTTTCCCAAGCCTTAGAATTCTCTCCTTACATCACCCGTTGTGTAGATACGTATCAACTAGTCGAAGCCTTACTTCGCGCCAACGCCTTTTTCAAATGTCTACCTGTAAGAACTCGTAGAGGAACCCCTCTATTCTGTTCTAGGCGTCGAGATAGGTCGATCACAGAGAGAAGTGAGGGACCTGACACAAAGCATCAATCCTTACAAACTCTAAACCATCGGAAAAAAACCTCTAGCCAGCCTAAAAATGTATAAAGAGA